>JASANE010011821.1:0-87464 GCA_030248225.1 Trileptium ribeirensis
TATAATGTATTAACCATTTTAGGAATAAACAAACGTTGTTCTTCTGTTGTGCCTTTGGCACCAATATTTGCTGTTTAATTTGCACTAAGCCTACGTAAACAGTACGCATTTCATTTATAATGAACACGATTTCGTGTTATAGTTAACAATAACTTTATTCAAAATATAGTGAAAGTTTCTGATATTTTTGGTATGTTGGAGATCTCGATGGGATGTCAGGGAAACGATAGAACCTACATGTAAACCAGAGAAGCGGGATTGGTAAAGGTTGCCAGCTTGCAGGTTAACTCCAAACAACCGGGGCTAAATACCTAATTTTGGACAGAAAGTGGAAGTTTCAAGATATAAGGCAAAGCGTTTTTGTTCAGGGTGTAACTCCAAATACAAAGTCAAAGACTTTTGAGAAAAACGCAGTCAAAGTTTTTCAGCCTATATAAATTAAATAACGTATATATCGACAATTTTGCACAGTTTTGTCACAAAATTGTCAGCTCGGGCAAGAATGTCGGTAACATTAAAATGCAACTACCGAGGTCAGGGATCATTGTGGGGTCTAGGGACTGATATATTGGGGTCGAGGGTAGGCTATCTTGGGGTCGGGAAAGATGGTGCAATATTTTTTACGAAATGTTCTTTCTGAAATGACTAATAATAGTCTTTTGGCGCGAAAATAACTTGTCAACGCTATTCAGATGCAGCGAAAATACGGTCTGGGGCGACATTGGGGTCAGAATGGCATTTGGGGTTTGAGAAAGACAACTCGAAGACGATGTTTTTGGTTATATTTTTGATCAGACGTTTCGAAATGGATAAAAATAGCCAACTTGGAGTTAAAAATTACATGTCTGTGCTAATGTGACTGCATGTGAATTTGGCAATGTTGCATTTCTATTAGATCTTCACCGTATCTGCCTTTCTCGATTGTTCGATGACAGCCTGAGATTCGGAGATACACGTTTTTTTGTTGCATGCTGAACAAGAGTTAAACTTTTATAAACTGTAAACAAATTGGAGTTAGAGCTATTTACTATGGTGTAATTTCAGATAACATCCGAAATTCCGTATCTCCATCTACATAACATGCAGATATGGTTTTCTTGCTTTGGACAGATGGAGATCCAGCTTTTTTCCCAGACATCACACCAGTGTATCTTCATAGGGATTGGAGATGCGCCAAAATAGAGTGAAACTTTGACATCTGCTCAGAATTTTAGCCTAGGTACGCCACAAATTAGAATTTTCAAAATTTTAGAGTTACACTCTTTTTCTATAGCACGTGTGAATACCGAGTGGTAACAAAAAGTTTTGCCAAGAGGCGATGGACTTCATTAAGGAAAAATGACTGTCATTCGCTCGAGGCTCGCTTGAAATAAATTTGTTCTAAAAATAGAATTTATTATTAATTTAAATAGTTTCGAAATCTCGAGCGAGCCACTCGCTCGCAGCTAGATCGAGACTCGTTCGCGACTCACTCGCTCCAAAAGCGACGGTCATTTTGGTGTATCCCGTACATTTCAAAAATCGGGTTCTTTGACCGTAAAACCGTCGAAACCTCATGAAATCAAGTCAGACTATAGATAGCATAGCCATCTTATCTAGCGTGGTTGATAGCCTAACACTTAATGTAAGGTAAAAACACGCAATAACATGCCGAAAATTGAAAAATCTCTAATTTCTGGCAAAGGGTCGACGAACCGCGACGAAGCTGTCAGCAAAATTGTATATCTTCACGAGCTGATTCTGAATAGTGGTCTACATTTTTGATGTGAACCCTGTGCCGAGAGATATGGGTTGCGAAACACTGGTACCCGTAGCGCCGCACTTGTTAAAGAACCCTAAAAACCTGTTGTGCCACTTTTTCTATAGAATAAAAAATTTATCGAAATAAATCTATCCGAAGATGAGTTATGAACGACAAATCTGACAAAAAAATTTGCTCGAATTTGCCCTCTAGCGCCCTTAGTGGAAACTCCGCTCGCTTCGCTCACTCTGTTTCAACAGTGACATATCAATATGCGTATAGATACACATGACTCATTCACGACCCTTACAACACGACTAACGCAACGCTTCATGGTAGTTGATTTCACATAAAAAATGAACATTGTTTAAGGTAAGTTTGTGCATATAAAACCTGCAGTAATGTCATACATAGATCAACAATTAGATAGGTATGCTCGCTCATTTGACCCGATTGCTGCGCTAAGTCAGGTTTGCAATCCTTTAGAGGTAAACAGTTTATCACACATGATCAATACGCACAAAGAAACATGTGACATGATATTAATCGAGCATTTTATATAACTTAATTTATTCTAACCTATCTGACCGCCAGTCCATAGGAGCTTACGAAGTTCCACAGACTGGCAGAGTGCGCCTTTACAGCAAAAAGTTTTAACTTATTTTCTCTTAGACCACGTATAGTGTCATATCAGTGGGCGAACGAATTGAGAAATAAAGTGGATTATCAGCGGCCCACTAGTATTTTTCTTTGAGCGACGCGTGAAATAATTTCGGTGACACTATCTTTGCCCAAAGATCCTGTAATTTAAATATGAACACAAATGCCGGCACTTAAGAAACAGTTAACGGTTATAGTCCTAGTCCAATTAGAACATTATTGCTATCTCAATCCCGCATTGAGTTAAGTTTACCTACATCGCTGTCTTAATAAGTTTGCAGCGGTGGAAAATTTGATAAGTGCACATGATGCATTTTTGTACGTGTTATAAAATTGCAATGGAATCGAATAATTGCTCTGCAAGTTAATGCAGTAAAGCGCTACAATTTAAACTGCAAAAGCTCTAATAACAATTCCAACTTGGCTGCGTAGTGCAGTTTAAAGGCTTTAAAGGGTTTAAGTTCATTCGGTACCTAAATCTACGTCGATACATAAACGGATGCAAAATTTTCCTTAGGTTAGTGATGGAAAATAAATGTCTCCGCAGGACAGTGTTGTCCGTACTACCGGAAAGTGTAATATGTACGACACAGATTATCAGGAATATATATATAGTTCTTTTCGTGGAACAAATGTGCCCTCGAACCATAGCTTTCACTTTAGGCGTTATTTCTTTTAGAAGGCAGGCACGTCCCACAGCCGTCTCTGGGACTTCAGAGAAAAACCTCCGTCCGCACCGATGAATAAAAATCCGAACTTTGCAAAAATAATCTTGGGTTCTCGTACAGAACCCACAAACCTCTGTTTGTGGCTTCTCGAATAGGAACAACTATTATCGTATTTTTTCCCCTTGACTTCTGGATATTTCTTTTTCAGAGAAGGTTTTCGTATTGATAGTTCTCGTCGAGAGGATTCTTTTGGTACAAAATTCAGCTGTTTGTGGAATAGGGTAAACTTTACGGATGCAATTTATTTCAAAATAAAATTATTGTTTATAGTATTTCCATCTTTTGCATATTTTTTCCAGCACGAACTAGGTTAAAATCGTTCTGTTGTGATGTTCATCTTTCATCATCACATGGTAAAATGAAGGTTCACGTTTTATGTTTTCGATATCTCATCTCTATAGTGTTAAAACAGTCTCAGGACATGTTTTAGAAAACCGCTTTTTGCTCTTGCAAAACACCTAGGAAGAAATTCGGGTTGCTATTCCATACAAATTTAGACGGCGGTTTTAGACGGCGTCTAGTCTACGTACAGACAGCCATTTCAAAACATTTATGTCGATAGCTCGGTGGTTGCGTCAATCAAGAAAGGGCAAAAACTGTTAAATTAAACGGGTTAATTTTTTGCGCCCTCCATTGATTATGGTCTTTTTGATCTGCCATATACTTTTAAAAATTATTAAAAACGACATCATATAGCCTATTTTACTGGGCGTGTTCCGACGATTTTTTTAAATCAACACTTATACTTTGAACGAATCGCTAGATTTGCAGTAGTGCCAGAAATGAGTGTCGCGGTTCGAACGAACGAAAATCGAACAAAATTTACTTATCCGCGAGCACATCTCTAACAATTAAAAGAAGTGCGTTAAATATTTCGATTAGTCCTCTGAACACAATTGGAACAAATTTTGAAATTTTTTGAACGAACGTCAAGCGAACATCGAACGAAGAGCAGTCATTTCTGGCGAGTACTTTAGAACGTTTTATGGTTTCCTTTGCTATTTTGTTTATTTTGACCAGTTCTGTACCAAGCTTTGGCGTTATTTTTTTCACAAATATTTAATAAAGTAGGTCAACAGCATTTTCTGCCTTGTTCCAGTGCATACCTGTTAGATTTGATGGTAATAGGATTTGAAATGGATGGGTTATTTTTATATTTTAATGAAAAATTAGGAAAAGCTGAATTGGAGACTTGAAATATTTTAATACATTAAGCATTTTCTGTCCTATACCATGTCACACAGTAAGCTTCAATTGCACGAAAATTGGATACTTTCCACTAGTAATGTGACTTATAATCATGATCGACGCTGTTGCAGTCATAGTTTGTCAAAATTGCTTATATTGGGGTTTAAATGTGTAATATGGAGTCATTGCGGTATCTTTCGATCAGAATTGTGTATCTTATGTCACACAAAGTGATCACTGGGTGAAAAATTTTTATTCTTGGTAGAAATAGTGACTGGCTGCCAATAATTATTATAGATTATCAAAATAGCGATTAGTCACTCTTAACATGCCAGAAATTTGATGTTTAACAATCATTTTGATTTTTCAAGGGCATGTTGAGCATGAAAAAACCGTGTCACAAATGCATTTTCAGAAAACATATTTAAATATCGCATCGTTTTAAGAATTATGGTATGCTGCTATACTCATATCCTGGATAATATACTCACAACATCTACTCACCATTGTTATTATATTATGTCTAATTAACTATTGCTTAGCAAGTTATAAGCTCAAGATCGACTTGCGCTGTTTCTGTATAATTTCAAATACTAAGCACTTAACTATTATATTATGGGGGTTTCTGCATAATAGTAAGCTTATTTGAGTGGGCCCTTATTTTACTACACAAAGAGAACACGGTCGGATATTTAGCTTTAAGGTCTTGCCTGAAATCCGTGATATCATTATACAGAATATAGGCAGACTAAGATATGAGTTGACTTATATCATGTTCTTCGATCCAGGCAGGCTCCGGGGTTTCATCCCTTGGGCCGAATATCCTTCAGGGACATGGTCCCAGCAACCAGTAAATTTTAGTGTTAGGTATGATAGTCATTGAAAGCTTTTAAATGAAAAATTTAAATGACTTTGACAGTTTACAGCTTAATAACTAGCATTCAAGAACAGGCCATTTAGAATTGGAAAATAGATTAGGTAGTCTTTCGGGACAGTTTGTCGTGCTGATTCAGGAACCCTGCCTTACTGGGGGAGCCTACACCGATACGCTGCAACGGTAGGTTATTTTATGGCCAGTCGGTTAAAGGTAACAGGACTTGTATTTGTGTATCAAAATGGTTATTGTCACTACAGAATTATCCCTGACGAATAGCGATTGCACAGCTGTCAGAGTTTGAGGACGCACCTATGGGGATGACGAGCTTTGTGGCAGGATGATGGCATCCCTATATCTTCACTATGATTGGACTGAAAGACAGCCAGGAAATGACTTGATTAGACTAGTTGATTTCTCGTGTAGCAGAAATCTGCATATTATAATTGACTACGATATTATTGCACACAATAGACTATGGGGTAGCACAAATGCTAATAGAAGAGGTATTGACTTAGCTCAATTTTTACTGATTACTGACTTAATATGTGTGGTGACTACAGGTCGTTCCCCCATTTGTTATTAAGAATAGATCTGAGGTAATTAATGTGAGATTAGCAAAGCAGCTGTCTAGAAAGATATATCAAGTATTGGCAAGTACTACAAGACTACTTGTGATCAGACCATAAGTTCATCAACCTAAGTATGGACATTAGTGCTGACAATACTTCCAGAAAGAAGTTGAATGTTATACGTATAGACAGAAAACGATATCAAGACATATTACGGGCAAGTTTAGTTGAATTAAAATAAAAGGCACATTGATGACTGCCAGCAATTTAGAGTTAGCGGCCGCACTGATAACTAGCAGTGAACTATTGTTCATATATGGCCACACTGAAGTTTATAAATTGTTGGTGAAATAATGACTTAGAGAAACTTCCGAAAAGGCAAAGAAGTCATACAGAATTGCTATGACACAGAACAGAAAAAGTACTATGCTTTACGGAACGAATATAACATAGTTGTTAAAGAGAGGAAAAGACGGTCATGCAGTTCTTTTTGCGACGTCATGCATAGGACTCCGACGTTTAATAGGCTCCATAAAATATTTGGCAGAATTAATCAGACCATTTTGGGACAGCTTAGGTACCCTGATGGTTCTCATACTGAATGTGCCAAGGATGGTTTGAAGGCACTTCTGGAAGTACACGTTCCGGGCTATATTCGCTCTGAGGATGTAGCTGGACAACATGATTTAGGAAGATCAGCTGGGATACCTAAAATGGATGTTGCTATCAACGAGGTAGTAATTTAGAAATATCAAAATTGGCTCTAGGGCATCATGGGGACTCTAGGTCCCCTGGCCCTGATGGTATTATTCCAGTTTTCCTGAAATCAGGAGGCCTAGTGTTACATATGGCGTTAGGAAAGATTTTCAAAGCTACAAATCCTGCGGAGACTAAAATTGTCTTGAACCCAAGAAAAGACGATCACACTGAGCCCAAGGCATTTAGACCTATAAATTTATCATCTTTTCTATTGAAAACTCTTGAAAGATTGGTGGCTGATTATATAATATGTGACAGTCCAAGCAAGTCCGAATTACGTGAAGAAAGAAGCAGTATTTCTGTCCTTCAGCGCAGTATTTTGTGGATTGAGCAGGAAATGTTTTCTTGAAAATTTGTCTATGCAGCATGTTCCTAGATATTTCTGTAGCATTTTACTGCACTAAATTGGAGTTTATTTTAATTAGTATCGAGCTACTAGGCGATTTCCCCAGGGGGTATCACCTGTGCTTTGGTGCATCTTAGTAAATGATATAATTAGCAGACTTAATATTACCGTGTCTTTTGTGTAGGCTACTTTAACGACCTTGTCCTGTTTACATCCTCTGGATGTCTCAGTACCATTTGTAATAGGCTGCAACGGTCTCTAATGACACTTCATATGTGGTGTTGTGCCAGAGGCTTCTCTGTTAATGCGGGAAAGTGGAAGGCAATAGTTTTTTCAAGAAAAAGAAGACGAGATGGTTTAATGGATATTCACAATAAGGGCAAAATTACTCGAAAGGACAACAAGGTTAAATATCTTGGTATAATCTTAGATAAAGGTTTAACTTGGAAGACTTGTATTGAAAAATCACGGCTTAAACGGATTCAAAGCTCCATAATTTAGCATTTTTAGGTCATTTTACATGATAAACACTGAAAAATAGTCCGTCAAAAACGGGAAATTGAATCTGGAAAACCGCGGGAAAACTAGAAATTGTCAGCTGAAAATTGTGGCAACCCTGCATCATAATTGTGATTTATGGCCCTAAAATTGTCAGTTTGAGTTATTTTAGTGTTTTAAGACCATATGTATGTATGTTACTTAAAGAGATTCTGATAAGATAGAAGTGATTGTTTTTGGGTTTGCAGTTCGTTCGCAATGAGCATCTTTCATCTTATTTCATTATCAAAATTGCATGAGTATAACAATACCAAGTGTTGACTTCAAGGTCATGAAGGAAAGAAAATCTACTCAGATTCCCTGATCAATATTCTAGTATGAAGATCTAACTTGGAAACATACCATTATGACCCGACTGGCCCGATAGAGCGTCCTTGATGCTGCTCAGAATTTTTACAAATTCCGTGTTTTACTCAAATTTGGTAACTCCGGTAACTTTGATACTGTCAAGGAAACGACAGCTTTCCGAAATTTCGGGACTCTGAAGATGTCGTACTGTCTGTAAATGGACAACTATGATGTGACTAGAGAGAGTCTGAGATGATGCTATGGATCCGAGCTATGCGCAAGTAAATTATATATAAAACTGAAATGGGGTGTAAATACTAATCCGAAATTATGGCTAACAGTAAAACATTCTGATTTGGAAAACCTAGCCGGCTGTGGCTACGCGGTGACCTGAGCCCATCGCGCATTGGGTCCGTTGGCCATTCTATTTTGTCAAAACCGATGTGGAATCAAAACCCATTGTTACAGACCACACAGGGAATTTGGTACGGTTTTTCGTTAACCAATTAGAAATTACTATCTCGTAGCAGAATGTGGGCAATTTCTTGTTAATAGAAAACGGTTCACTGCTAATTAGAACATTGGCAATTCAGGATTCGCTTTTGTTCGCAAACGCGAACGTGGTTAAAATTTTTAGTTTTCAGCATTCATGAATATTGCCATTTCAAATGAAGTTGAAGAAATTTTTGTCCACAAAACAAGTTAAATTTTCTGTAAATGTTCAAGAGTTCGTGAACAAACAATTTTCATATTTTAAATTTTCAACAAATTTGTACAATCATTAAATATTTAACCTGGAATCCTAGCCGAATACGATATAGAAAAGAACTTGTTCGCGAACAATTTCACCCATAAAATGTTCCCTAATAAATTGTAGATTCAAACACAGATAAAACCGAGGGTAATTAACAAGTCATTATCTCCAACGCAACTTTAATTTTAAAAAGCAAATGTTCGCAAACATTTGATGCTTGGTCATTTTGATCACACATGCTCATGGTGATGTCTCTCCGACAAAATAATCTATACAAAAACAAATTTATTTAATTCCGTTTGTGTTTGCGAATAACATTTGTTTAAAAATATAAGTTTGTATTCGCGAACAAATATTATTTTTTTTCTACGTTTGCGTTCACGAATCAGTTTAAAAATTGTTTATTTCAAATGTTGAACATTTTTAAAATTGTTTCCATCGCTGAATTGTTGCACACCATGTATCGAGCGATGCCCCCTGTAACAGTGTTCACGAACAAAACGCACGAATATAAAACTCACAAAATTATGTTTTCAACAATTTATGGATTTCATTAACGAATTTGCGAACCAAAAATTACCCATTTCATATCACCTTACAGCTGTTCATAAATGCTTTTACTACATTATGCAATCACAAAGAAGAGTTCTGTTACAATAAATATGGCAATTTTAAAAATGGGATGGTAGGCGGGGTCATTTTAAGTTAGTCGCGCACCAGAGTTTACTGTTTTTAGCAGGTTCATTCAATAGATCTTGCGGTCTGGTGGTTGATCGACACCCTTCGCATAACACAACGTAAACATTTACCTATTATTTATAAATTTGTCAAATGTCGACCACGATAATGGTGATGTTACAAAGCATGGCACATTTTTAAATAACAACTTGTATTTGCGCTGGAGCGTATTTTCGTTGTAATATAGAGCCATTAATCACATTACTACTCACTTTGGAGCCAAAATCACTATCTTCCGTCATCGTGTGCCGGAAATATTGGTCCTCAGCGAATTATTCGGTTTTTTTTAATTTTACTCGAGACACGCCATCAATAAAAATTTCGTCGAAATTATAGTCCTAAAGCGACGACATTGCAATGAAAATCCATGCAGAATCGCTGCCAGAGAAGAAAGAACTGAACAAAAAGTTAATTATAATTACAGAATCTTCAATTTATTAGGTTTTAGAATATGTATATCAGCGGGATTGCAACGATTGTTACTGTAGACTGTCAATTTGTATATTTAAAGCGCCCAAAATCAGAATATAGTTTGGAAGGGTCTTGTCATAGCGTCGCACAGAATCCACTCGTAACTGTTTTGGGGGGCACTTACACCGTAGTTTGGAGGGACCTAGTCACATGCTAGCGCAGGCCCTGCCCCTACCATTTTTTGACATAACCACTCTGTAAATTGTAGAATATATCTCAAACATTGCAGTCAAGAACATGTGGCTGGTGAAAACAATAAAAAATCGCAAAAATATTAAAAAATGTAAGCTAATTAAGTTAATTTAATTTATATTATGTGTATTTTATGTTGGCAACTATCCTTATTTCATGCATAAAACATAAATATGGAGCAGAGGTGTCGATAGGGTGGTTAAGACCTGAGCGTCGGACAACCCTCCTTTCCCCGAACGCCGTGCGGCCGAGACATGCGGAAAATATTAGCAAACATTAGGGTAAAATTGGGGCAGGAGTCTACTCCGTACCTACCCCCTTCGAGGACCACCTCCGCCGACAGTTTACCCCCTAAGCCCACGGACCTTCAACAGATATGATGGCGGCCGGGCCATCCTAGGGATGGGATATCAGTTGGAAATTGAAACTATGTTTATTCAGGAATTCGCGGATGGTTTGGTGTTTCATTACGGGGTTTGCAAACGACGCTACGCCGTCCAATCAGATACAATATTCGCTAGTTCCCGTCTGACTCCGGCGCATACATTTTGTCATCTTCTGCTGGACACACAAGGTTCCCATTAGTCGCACTGCCAGCCTGCCCAGCATAAGACATGCAACAGGGGTCTCGTGGTATATACACATTTATTCGAGATCTCTCCTCGACAAATTTGTTAAACAACCATCGGGATTTTCGTCTTTGCGGGCTAAAAAGTACAACAAAAATGCGTCATGTGCCGTGCCTATGGGTGTTTGGGATCAATGATACAAACCAAAGGCATGGTTTCGTTACGTTAGTTAAAGACAGGTCTGCGGCCACAATTCAATCTATAATTCTACGCTTTGTGGTGCCGGGAACGAAAATCTGACTGACATGTTTGCACTTTGTGGCGCCGGGAACGAAAATCTGACTGACATGTTTGCACAGATCTGCAATATTATCTTTACCACGTTTGTATATATTGGAATTACACTACACTAATTTAAAGTAAATGTTTACATATAAATATGCGGGGTCCATCTGCCGCACCTCTGCCGATTTTTTTGTTATAACCGTTTGAAATTCCATAATACGATGATGCCTTCCAGCCCGATCTCGTTGAGCCAGCAGTTATAGTAAGACATAAATTAAATTAAAGCAAGGTGAAGGTACGGTACCGCGATACCACATATCTCTGTCCAAAATTCCTTCAATAATTATGCTTAAATTATAGCTCGCAAGTAGCGAACCCATAGATCTATTGAGTGAGGCTACGGTACCACGACACCGCAAATAACATTCGGATTAAATATGTCCACGGTGTATTTCAACATTGGTTAACGCAATATTACACAGCAGTGGTCAAATATAATAGAGAATGTTGCTCTCCCGCTCTTCGAAATGTCGCTGTAGTGTTGTTCGTGCTATCATTGCGTTAACTATTTAGAACTTAAGTGTTCGCTTATGTGATAAACCATAATCGTTTATATAAATGAACCTGAAATGCTTTACTAAATGAAAATGCTATTTTTGAAACATTTTGTGATGGTCCCAAACTCTGCTGCATTAGATCGTAGTGGAACTAAACAATAACAGCAATCATCGCCCCCAAGCTCATAAGTAATGATTTTCGAGCTTGGGGCGCGCTGATGTTAGCAAGAGTTACATTTGGGGATGGGCAAGTTCAGAATTTACATTTGGATGAGGACGCAACAGAGAAATTTTAAACTTCTAAGCATAGATTTGCAAAAAATTGATGAAATTTTTTGGAAAAAATGGATATATTTGGGTAAAATTTTAGCAATATTGGAAAAATTATGAGTTCCTAAAAACTTCAACACTTAAGCCCTCGGGCTACTACGCCTCCCCTGCTGAGAACGTCTAACCTCCGACGAACATTCGACACCAATGGCTAAAGGTCAAAAGGTTAACCTCCGACGAGGCGTTTCCAGTTTCTGTCCTATTGACAACAAGCTGCACTACATGCGGAAAAACATAAGTAACCCGTATAAACCCGCGTTGATCATTTGGTTTATACAAAGAGGCAACCAGCGTAGTCAAGTAAATTCATGCAGGATCTGTGGATTCGATGAAGCCGAGACATCTGCGATCTGTCAAAACAAAATTGCTCAAGGTGGTACTAGATAGTCCGAACGATCGGGTTATACTATTCATTCACCGAGTCGCAACTCACCGCTCAGCAGAGTTCTCGCCATTTTTCTGTTATACACTGGCAAAGCTATACTGCTGGCTGATGTAAAATGTGAACCGTCTGCCGGAAGTGGTCAAGTGTTTCTTAGGGACTGCGCTCGAAATATGGATTGGGTAATGGAATCCATTCGACCGTAACATAAGTCTACCGCTTCAATCAGCATTAGTCAAAAACGTCATAAAGCGCATTCTGATGAAAAACACTCGGCGTAATTAAACTAACAAACAGATAACTTGGTGTTCATAAAAGCATATCTTCGATCACACTGAAATGGTGATGTAAATGAAATGCCATTAACTGGGCTACACGCAATTGGTGCAGTGCTTCATAATAATAGACGCAGTTTAGTGGAGTACAAACGCAAATATCAGTTGTGCAATATCAACAAATTTGTTGGACGGTAATCGGCAGTGACTATTGAACAAAATATATACCTGGTTACCCAAATCGCAGTTGACGCCGGCAAAAAAAGAACATTCTAACCTCGAACTTCTAGTTGAACGACAGTCATTGACGCATAACTGAGGTGGTTGCAAGAGCAGCAAGCGAAGCGCTGTCAAAACAGTGAACAAATTAACACGTGTACCTATCTACTCGGATGAAAGAACTTCGATGCTTCACATGGAACCACGCATAAATCCATCACGAGCGAGATCTCCAACAATGGATCACAGCTTTGTCCAGCAGGAATCGAGTGGAGGTTGCTGATATTTTGAAAACAGGAAAGCTACTGAAACATGCTGTGCAACAATTGTATGTAATGGTAACAGTCGGCGGGAAACTCACCGTCTTTGTTCGCCTGTGGTTCAGTAGCAAAACACAGACGATGGTAGAGTATTTGCCAACGCTACAGCTGCAAAAATCATGTTGCCAGATGGCGACCATATGGGTGACAGATGAGGTCTTACTTGCTTACATGTCTTAAATAACGTGAAATGCCACTATTTCTCAATGCTCAACACGTTAACAAGAAGCTACGAATGAATATGACAATCATGGCAGCTCCGTAAAATACAGTAAGGGTGGCAATGATCTGAAAAACGCTGGTAATTACGCTAAGGTTATTCATAACCACAATTTGCGAGATAGTAACGTTGAGCCAAAATAAAGGAGACGCACCACACGTATTATACGAGAATATCAGCTAATAACCATATTCGGAACGAACAGGCAACCGGAGCCGTCCGTTTAAACCGGGTCCGGAAACGGAACCTGACCTTCGCAACTTATATATAGTAAAACAAATGAAGGTACAGTGGATTTAAAATGTATTTAAAATAACTTTTACATTAAACTTAATGTATTGCGATATCATTATTGCTTTACTAGAACTTTAAAGAGACTGGGGAAGCTAATAATGTTTATTTTTCGATCAATGTGTCGGTTTTTGGACCACCAGAGCAAAAAAATGCCAATGACGAATATGTATGGGTCTTGCAAATTTTATATTTGCGAGTGTGAATTACACAGAGGGGAGTCTAAATCACCCACCGAGAGCGTAAATTACACAGAGGAGAGTACAAATTATTATATTTAATCATAACTGGGGAGTGCATATTACATGTGTAATAACCAGGAGTTAACTGTAATCCCGGTTCCGGCAAAAATCATGTTCCGGTTGCGCTTCCTGCAAAAGGCAAAAACCAAATATTACGGTTTAAAATTATTGTTAAAAATTTTGCACATTTTTGCTTCGTTTGAATTGAACCGGTCCAACTTGAAATGCATAACACAGTATGGAATGTTTAGAACTACGTACTTAGCTGTAAGCTTGGCAAACATAAATTGCGTCAAGTGCTTGTGAATTTTGTAAATCTATCTGCATTGGAGTAAAGTAACATATATGCAACATAGTCAGCCCAGCAACTGACTGCTTGGTAATGAACTGTAATTATTGAAATTATGCGGCGCAGCATAATAGTTTGTCTAATTTATAGCATTTTGATCAGAATATCATCATCACCGTAATGCTGAAGGGCATAGGCTGCCCAATGCTAGTGCAAACAATGTTTATGACCACTAATCAGAAAATTATAGGGTACCTTCTTTTGAACCATATAAAGTAATAATTTCAAATTTGCTGCGGAATAACATATAACAAACGGATGTATAGTAAAGGGAAGCGATTGAAGACAGAGCGAAATTGTCTAGTTTACGCTCTATGAGTTACAAACACATTAAGTTTGGCAGTTTACGTAGGGATATAGTGGTCAACATTTTTTATTCTGGTGGAGTAAAAACCCGACATCTTGATCCATAAGTAAACATAGTTAGCTTCCTAGGCTTCTTCAAAGCTCCAGAGAGGCAATAATGTCTTCGCAACACATTAAGTTTAGTGTAAAATTTATTTTAATACATTTCAATTCCACTCTTCTTTCTTCCTTCATGTGTTTTACTATACATTTCTGGATCCGGTTTGAATGGAAGGTTCCGGTTGCTCGTTCCGGTTCCGGTTATACCCTGGTAATAGCGATTGGGGGAGTACATATTATATGCTACACCGGCACTCTATACAATAATATTTTTCTGGTTTCACAAAAGATCTTGGCGTTATTTGATTCAGTGCATGCTAAATGATTTAAAATTGATTTTCAAATGTTTTCACACCTTCGATTATGCTGATAAAGTGTATTGCTGATAAAGTCTGTATTGCTAGAGTTATGGCTAAAACCACAGCTCGTAGAGTCCTTCTCTTTTCTGTTATTTTTGTTCATAAACGATGCGATTGGAACAAGCATGTGTGTTCACTTCGATTGCTGTGTAAATATGGAGTATTTTATATCAAGGTTTTCACAAATTTACTACACACGTATACGTGAGTAAAGTTAACGGGATCCCAAGACCCGTCAGATTTTGCTTAAGAATATTGCTATAACGTGCTACGGAGAGAAATAAATGCAAATCGTTGTCGAATAGCTAAACCGCTTGTTTAGCTAACACTTGGACGAATCTTTGCTTTTATTGCCGTTTGTATTTTTACGTTATGTAATATTTTGCAGTAGTTTTCAACAAACGACACTAATTGTGCTTTCAGAGCGTGAAATTAGACTGCTGATTACAAGCCATTGCTATATCCGGGTATTAGTGCAGAAGCGACGTGGATTGAGGTACTACAACAGTGATATGGCCGATCGCTTTGCCCAGTCCCCTATCCTCGCGTTATTAGCTGTTTTGCAGTTTAATACGTTATAATAAAGTATATATAATATATTTTAGATTAGAATGCTTTTTATTAGACAACTGCTTTAGAGGTCATTAAAATCTCTTCCCGCCTGCATCCATATAACGCACGTGTCTATTAATAGTTATAACGAACATGTGTTTATTAATAATTATTCTAGTACCACATCTTTATTGTTTATCTCATAGGTGAGAAAGAGTCAGATTTTCAGGTTCCGGCTCGGCTCTTCGTCCCCCATGTCCGGCTCTGTAACCCATGGTTCCATATGTATGGTGGTATGGCGCCCTTAAGGTTCGGGGTCAGAGGTCAAAATGAGGGTTTTTCACCCCATTTTAGTATCCTTCTAGGAAACAAGCTTATTTTTATCTTCACTTTCTAATTTTTATCTCTGGTTGGTTTTATTTTATAGTAAAATGATACGTGCCGATGTCTCTTTTTTGTTTTTCGATTAAGGCTTTGGTTCTAGGGTTATGGTGTTTGAGGCATGGTGCATCAATGGATCCCTGATCCAAAATTCGAAAATTTGTTCTGACGTCCTGGGCGACTGAAAAGTTTGACTGTGGGGTTTTTGGGCATGGCAAACTCATTGCTGGTGTTGATTTTGCGCTGCGATCTATGGTTCTATGGGTACGGGGGTATGGCGACGCCATGGTTCATGGATCCAAAATTCCTAATTTTACTATTACGTCCTGGGAGGCTTATAGCTTGCACTTGGGGGTTTTGGAGCATGGGAAACTTGCCGGTGTTAGTTTTGTTCTAACTTGTGCGGTATTGTGTAATGTCCACATATAGCATATCGACCTGTGTTATCGAAAGCTGATTGGCTGTGCACGCAAAAATCGTATATGTACCTATGCTTCACCACGTTCTGCAATCTCGATAGAGTTACAAGTTATTTGTGTTTGTTGCTTTAGGAAAGAGCTTTTATGAGCCGACTACAGCTTTTGCTGATACACTAGAATCGGATGGCCTCTCATATGCTCTGACTCGACTCTACTTTTCAGGCGTCTCTTTAGCCGAGCCATGCTGAGCTGAACCGATAGCTAAAGTTCTCACCTCTACTACATTTTCACGAAGGCTAATTTTAATTTATATGTCTATAATCCACGTGCATTACTCGTCGCAAAGGTTTTAAGCCCGTTTTAATGCCGATTTATGTGGTTATTTTTTGATAAACTTTTAAAAAAATAGCACCAACATTGAACCGGTCTGGATAATGTACTTCGCTGATTAGAGAGGTTTCAAATTAGTGCCGAAAATCTAGCTAAGGTAACTTTATCAACCCGGCTTCTCCCAATCGGAGACGGTGGTGGTAGACCTGGCGATTTGCAGTGCAACGGCAAAAAACGGGTGCTTCACGGCTCGTGCATGATGCACCATAGCTAAATTTTGGGCTCCTCCTGATAAAATTTTGTCCACCCGGAAAAACATGGATCTTTCCTAGAATCCCCCAGCCCGAAATTGATGAATTTTCGATAATAAATACTGCGAAAATTTTGGTACCATTCGACTCCGCTCGACCAGATGGTGCAAAAAATGCTCATTTCAGCAAAATTTAGGACAAATTTTTTTTTCGTTTTTATTTTTCAACGGCAATCCTTAGAACCCAAAAATTTCGAAAAAAATTGTCCTGATATAGTTTTATGCACCATTCGTACCGCGCTGAGTCGCATTGTGGTAAATCAGTTTCGAACTCAAAATCTGATCAATATACCGTGATTTTTAACAGAAAATTACAATGTTTCAAAACATGAGCTCAAACTTTTTCAGGTAATACATCTAGTCGACGATTAGCTAGCGGCATAATTTTTGAAAAGTTTGAACAGTGTTCACACGTTCAAACTTACAAAAAGGCAAAAACATGCTTTCAAATTTTTAGGAAAAGTTTGAGCGTGTGGTCACGCCTTTATGCTTAGGATTTCACATAAATGACAATAACTTCTTAACTCATGAACCGATTTGATTAGGTCGTCAGAGCGGTTGGAATGGTATATAAAATTATATACTTATTGACAGAAAAATTTCGAAAATTCTCGGTACCACGTGTGAGCACGGGGAACCCAAAAATCGAAAATAATTTTTGTCTTAAATCTTACCGAAATGGGTATTTTCTGAGTCGTATCGTCTACCTCCATTTAATGGTTCCAAAACATAATTTTCGCTTTGTCCTCAAAATTGAGCAATTTCCAGATTGGGGGCGGGGATTTTAGGAAAGACGAGATATATGATGTGGTTGATACTGAGCTGATTTTGTAAACCAATTGAATCACTATGTAGCTAGCTTATGCGTGATTACATGTATACAAAGTTAGGATCTACGTAGGTTTTAAAATGGTCCCGCGAAACCAAAACGTACTGAAAAGATTGTATAATCACAATCGTTCAAACGATTCAGTTCTTTTTATATAGGGAACGAAGTACCGTATAGCTGCACGGTCTACAATGCTACAACGGTTGGTTATATCGCTACACAGAAAAACCTTTTCACCGAACATGTATTTGCATAGCATTGGTTTTAAAAAGGACCCATGCGACATCACTGAAACAGCAAGTTTGTTTTTGTATAGGGAACTATGCACCGTATAGCGGTGCGGCGAAGATTGCTACAGTGGCTTACCAAAGTGATTAATCGCCCCTTCATGGTTAATGTACCCGAGGAGGTTAGCGACAGATGAATAATTACTCTCATACAATAATACGTAAACATAAATATGTACATATTAGCACTTCTCAATAAGTGAATGCTGTGCGGACGATCTTAATCAATATCAATCAATCCTCATTCTCGAGTCGTATGAACGCATTTCAGAAGCAGAACAACTGCATTAAATGTAGTCTCGTATGTACGATAGGAACTGAATAAATTTGCATTTGTATAATACGTATAAAAATTATATATATTTAACGACCCGCCTCCGAAATTTGTCAAAAATAATGACTCATCGCTTTGGAAGCATTTATTCTTAAATTGTCAGCTAATCAGCGTTGAATGTTCGCACAATGCCATCCAATCAGTGTCGAATATTTCGAACCGTAGGCAGGTTAAAAGCTTATGTACGAAAGGCGTGTTCACACGCTCAAATTTTGAGCTCAAAGTTTGATCAAAATTTGACGGTAATTTTTAACGAATAAATTGCGATATTTCAAAATTTGTGCTCAAACTTTTTCATCTCATCGATGATTGGCTACAAGAATATCCTTGAAAAGTTTGAATAGTGTTCACACATTCAAACGTACAAAAAATGCAAAAAAGATGCTTTCAAAATTTGAGCAAAAAGTTTGAGCGTGTGAACACGCTTTTAAACTTTTCAAACAATTTATAATGGCCATTATTTCTGATGTGCTTAGCTTTATGCTCTCTTTGCCATCAAAACATTATTTTGATGGCTATCAGTTAATATCTTGATGACAAATAGTGGACCCACCGATTTTTATCGTTCACAGCAAGCGACGGGTAGACGATAAAATCAAAGAACAATTAAGGGTATGGAATGATCTCAAGCCGTCCGTCTGATTGAAAGTTACTTTCGAAAAAGATACCTCAATCAGTGCAACCTTCTCCGGAAAGCTACAACGTATTCTTAACTTTACCACCGTCAGCACGCAAACAGATACTTTATCGACGTTTTATTTTAAAAATTATCCACATATTGGTTCAAACAATCCAATCACCTCGATCTGCATCTAACCAGGTATATTCAACTTACTAGCCTCCCCAAAAACAATACAAGCTAAAAAGGCTTTGGTCAAAGTTGAAGGTCGTGACATTTCAATGGGCTGTGTTATCAGTCAGCTTTATATTCAGTGAACAGTAACGATCACTTGAACCGTCAGTCAAATTTTGAAGAGTATGTGAATCCCTTCAACTTTAACGGTATCAATTTTCCTGTACAAAGCTCGGGTACCAATAAATTTGAAAAACTAAATATTAGTTTCAACATTATCTCCTACGACTGGGAAAAATTAATAGCTCTTCATATATGAGGAATAATGGCAGCTAGTGATCAACCTACTTCCTTGTAAAGGACATATTGCTTCATCAAGGATTTAGATGGTGTACTACATATTCAGTTTGGATACAAGTAAAGAATTACTTTTGTCAACGATGTCTTCTTGTCCACTATTCTCAAGGAAAAACTGCATCGAAATATGTAAAAACACTGAATATACTAAAATAACATTCCCCAAGGATAACATACTACAATTTTAAAACACCGATAAAATGCTAGGAGCTCAATATACAATTTACGCGGTTTTCTAAACTACTTGTTCCTATCAACTCTTGTGAACCATCTCCATTAACTTCCAAGGCTTAATAACATCAGGCATGTGATTAAGGGTAACTGATGTTTTTCAATCCTGTGGAGAAAACACTAGAGTGATGAATTCGGTAATCAGCTGCGTTTTTGTTTGACACGTTATAATATCTAATAGTGCACCTAGCTTTGTGTTTGCACTGCGTTAATAATTTCGCGTCCAAATTGACAAGACACGAACTGGACATTTTGGTTTCGGCCAATTGATATTGCCCAACATTTTAGGTTGTTTAGATAGATTCCTCTCAACAAATGCTGCAAATTTGGAATAATGCATTTTTATCACAGTATCCGTTTTCGAGCTATAATTTCTAAATTATCACAATATTTTGGAATATCAGAAAAGCATAAACCAAAGTTTAAAAATATCCTAAAACTTAAATTTTAAATATATTAAATGTTGTTTCTAGCTTGTTGGCGATGCACGATGGACTATACAGTTATTTCACTCTTTAAACAAGTTGTCATCTCTGTTTTAAACCTAGTTTGAGTATGTTATTAACTCTGCGGGTGAGCAGGGTGCTAACGTTGATAAATTTTCCCACTAAAATGTGGATTTTGGTATTTTTCCAAGTTAGTTGTTCCTAGAACGCTTCGACGGGTCTATACGCTTTGTGGTACCCTGAATATCACGAAAGCAATTATACTTGCGTGGTATTTATCCAATATATACTGCAAACGCTTGATACCTGGAGGGTGAAAATTAACGCCGCAAATTTTAATTTCTATTCACGTGGTAAGTTATAACTTTCGAAATATTCCTTTTTTTGGTAACATGAGGTAGAATTCAAAAGTCTTATGGTTTTGATATGTGCTGAAAATGAGCTTAATTTTGTTTTGAGTGTATTGCTGCTATATTATTGTTTTTTGCGTTTTGGAAGGTGCTCAGGAAGGTGTGTTTGAAACGTTGAAATGTGGAATAAGCACAGTGTATACACGGTGCAAGCTACTAGTGAATATTTACTGGGTATTTTAATTTTTGTAATTTGTTATGAATATTTACTTGGCTTAGCGTAACAGTATATATATGTACGTAGGTAAATAAGAAGTCATAACCGCCGGGTTTACCCTTAGATGATTCGCTTCTGCTGTGCAGGTTTTGTGTAAATTCAGGAATTTACCGCAGCTATTCTTTTTTGGATTTTTCTCAGCAATATAACGTAACGGTAATACACTGTGATTAAGTTATCAGTCGCATCGAAAAGTTCGATAAAGACACTGTGACGCGTTGACTTCTTTACAATGTGTATCTCAGCAAATATGCACGAAAATTTGGCTAAGTTTTATTGCACAACGCTACCGACTCAGATGTCTCTTGTTCACTTCGCAGTCTGTAAATATCATTTTGGAAGTATTTTCTACATTTTTTTTGCATTAACAGAGAGATGTTATCATGAAAGTTGTTCTGCGTAATACCTCATTATATAACCATTCAAAACAGAACAGATATACTTACTGTCATGGTCCAAAACATTAGTTCAGCAAATAATGGAAAGCGTTTAAGGAAAGTGGAAATGTGAAAACAGGACGGCAATAGCGAAGCATCTGGCCAAAACTCATTGTCCTTTGTGTTACCGCCGCTTGCTGTAGTTGTCTAAACAGTGTCCTCTTATCTCCATACACCCGAATTACAATATAATGTAGAAGTCACAGTTAGCATGTGACCGTTTATGCGATGTAAGATGTGGGGGCCTCTGCAATCTTTCGGTTAAGATTATGAAAACACGCTGTCACTCTTATTGTTGATAATAAGTTGAAGTATATTATGCCAGTGTGATTATTAACACATTAGTCCAATTGTGAATCAAACCTATATTCTCAGTAAAACAATAATGTTACTGTAATAGATTATTCCCTTCCTTGATTGCGTTGTATGATTTGCGAGAGTTCCGATTTTCATTTTCCTTCCCACTCTGTCTTGTTCACGGTGTTACTGCTTTGTGGTCCTTATAGAGTTAAATCGTTTGGGGTTAATGGTTATTATTGTTAGTCAAAACTCATAGTATTTGGTTTATACTCCCAAAAACTTTGATGATTTCATTTCTCTATCATGTAAGGTTTTCGCTGATGGTTCTAAAGAGTACAGCCACATTTCACGCAGAAGTCATCATGCAGCAGCTGCAGATATGGAGACTGCCGTGAAGCATATTGAGACATGAACTGCTAAGTGGCAACATACATCCTCTGCTCTAAAATCTCAGCTGACATATATGTTCTGCAGATCGAGAATATCATACACTCTCAGCAGACAACGTATCGCACAAGGAACTAGCTACAGAGATCTGAGTATAAGAATCCCAGACGATCTGAGGTTTGACTGTCATTGTCGGAACATTAAGTGGAAATAGTAAAAGATAGAAATATGCATTGCTTATCATGGCGTGGTCGCTTGGCAAGGGGTTTTCTAAGTGCTGCGGCAGTCAGATACAGATGATATCCAATTCTTGCGGATCGCTATATGGTGGCGTTGAAATTATGATTTCCCATTTGTCGCAGTCCAGGTCTGCAGGAAGCACTTTTTGTGTTTAAAATTAGTATTTACGGCTTATAGAAATAGACCCTGTACCGCGGATATTCGTCTTGCACCGTTGTCAGACCTACTACTGACTGTAAATAGTCCTAAGGGTTCATTTTTGAGTGCGTAGCCTTGTACTATTTTGAACGGTGAGGTCGCTGCATACCAGCAAGATGTCGCGTTTACTGGTTGTACTAATGTCATACACCAGTTATCAGAAAGTATGATTGTCTTCGTTTGATATATCGGCAGTATAGCATGTGGCAATGATTGTCAAATGATCAGATCGTGCTCGAAGTCTTGTAATCTTAAATTAGCCCAAATGTGTCAGAATTGGCAAACCTGGGTTCAGACAGATCAGCGATATGTTACGTTGCGTTTAATCAGGGAATGACAAAGTTGCTGTTCATATCCATCCTTTAACATTGCTCTCACGTTCCACGATGCAATGCTATATTTTTGTTTTGCAAGTTTTATTGCTTAAGGTGCCGTCGTTTGCACATTTTTCACGCTGTGGACAGCTCGCGTTGTCTACTCAGTACGCGGTTGCAGAGGTTTGTGTTGAAGTATTGTCGTAGCGGTCTCTGGATAGATTCTACAGGGTTTTCCAAGCCCCCATCCAGCTGAAAAACTATCAGCAGTTCACTTTTTAATGTGCAATCACGCGCATTTTGTGGGTTTTGAGGCACAAGCAGTCATGTGTTCAGAGTAAATGTGGGAACATTCAGCAAAGCTTGTTGTTACTACCAAGCGTAGACCCAACGGTAATTGCTTGTTGTTACTCAGTAGCGTAAAAATAAAATCGTTAATTTTCGAGTCCTCAATAGATACATTTATTAGCATGATTTGAATTGGTAAGTAACAAGCATCTTTCACGACAGAGTAATCCTGACAACTTCCCTACTCGACGATATGCACAAAATTGGAACACTTTGGCGACCTTCATTTAGGCACATCAGTTTTTTGGGAGTACTAGCATTGATATTTACACGGGTAGCTGGTCGGTCGCTTTTATCTGTTGACCACCGAGGATCTGTGAAATAATGTGCATCCAGACCCCTGTGGTTCTTCGTGGGTCACTGCTAGGTGATCCATGTCCATTCCTGATTAGAGAGATATTGCCATTTTCGTCTATTTTGGGTATCATTGCCTCATGTAAAACTTTCGACCGAAATCAGACATTCTGAAGCATTATATCAGTATTATAGAGGTTTATTTGCTCTATAAAATGAGCCCAACTTGACTCAGATATCTTCAAAACTACTAGAAATACAACAAATAACGTTATTTTTCGAACCCCTTCGGTATCCGACCAAAGCCCTTTTAAAGACCGCTTTTTGAGGGAGAAGATGTTGGAATCACGCTTCCCGTCTAGCCAAAAGGCATAAACAGAGATTTATAGCTTTCAGATGACTTACGGCGTGAATTAATCCGCCCAGCCAAAGTTAAATTATGCGAATCACCCTAAAAACCTAATAACGGACATTGTCAAATTTCAATACCCTACGGCTGGTAAAAAATCATCTCTTCACTCGCTCATTCCCTAAACTCAGAACTAATTATAAAGTTTGTCACTTGTCAGGTATTCAAGAATTCGGGCCCAGAGTTGAATCACATGCCGTAAGACATTACTAAATTTACAATACAATACAATAATGTTTTGGAATACTATAAAAACATCGTGAGAAAAATATACGTTTTGAAAGCGAGTTTTATTTGTAACTGTAATTTCCAGTAATAAGATAACCAGAAAGGGGTTAACTCTTGGCCTCTAGGGTTGCCACAAAGTTCAATTTCATCACGTAACATTTGTACACCATTGAGAAATCGAAATGTAATCGTTTTTCCACGCGTAGCGTAGCACGCAACCTTTTCCACTGAATCAATATCGGGAACAAACATACATAACGCATATTGAAGAATTTAACTAATATATACTATATATGCACGCAATAAAATTTTAACATCTCAGTTACCGCACCAGTTTATTTTGTAGAGCAATTCATTATCTACATATCTACCCCTGGTGTGCTGTAATTTTCAAAAACATGAAAGAAGCAATATCTCTGAACTAATATATAGGTTTTGTCTTATTTTGTATAGTAATTCAGTCTCTATATATCCACTATTGTCATTGATCCACATGTGCTATTTTTGTCATTAAGGATTTTGAATGTGTTCATGAGACCCAAACACATGTAAACGACAATATCTCTGTAACCGCTCGAACTATATGAGTGATGCTTGTCTGATTTTGTAGGGCAATTTATCCTGGATGTTGATGCTCAATAACTTGGTATGTATTATCATCAACTTTTAAACAACGTGGTTGATGTTCATGCTGAAGTTTCATATGATGATGCGCAGTACGCATGAGTATGTCTCTCTAAATTCATATTCAACACTCAGAGTTTACCATCTTGGCAATAAGACAAGGTTTTAGTATTATGTTGGCAACACAATGTTGTAATGTGGTATATAAAATTTTTGGTGTAATGTCTTCTCCAACTATAAGGTTTATATATGATTGAAAAGTATTGAAAGAATTTAAGGGAAGCTTTTGATCAATGACGTACTCCAGTAACGTTTGACGCATGGATTATAAAGATAATTCTGGTTCTGTGGCCTCTTTTTTTGCTCCCGGCCAACAGGACTCACCCTTATATCCCTTCGGAGTCTTAACTCAGTAGAGTGCGTGCAAAAATGACCGATTGCTCCGATTTGCTACTTCGCTTACTACCTTGTACCTCGTACTGGCGAAGTCTGAATCGACACTGCCCCGGTTTATGTAGCCAGCATTATATTTTTCACATTCAGTAAACATATCCTAAGCTACTACATATCCTTCAACATAAAATTAATAAATGATCGATGAAGACGTCGGCAACATCAATCTGCTCGGCCCACTACGGAATAGTATTGTATCGCTATTAAATGGTGATCGTATGCATGATTGTGTTAGTCCTGCATATATATCGGACTACCAAAAATGCACTTATGTAGAAAATATAGGTAACTACAGCAAGAAAGGGTTCGAATGTCGCAAAATTTACGATAGTATCGTAAAGCTCTTAAGGAATTTTCATTTGAGACGGCCGGCTATGAAAATTAAGCAAAATTAATTACTATGTGTTAATCTATATATAGTAACAAAAATCGTATAGTCTATCCCACAAAATTCGGGCGGATTTAAACCTAATAAAAACATGAGTTATTCAATTAGAGTTTTTGCGCGTGAAATATTTTTGAACCGCATATACCACCATAAATCATAATTTTGTTCAGCGCCACTAGGCCTATACCATGGGGTTCAGACGATTTTCAGGCACAACAATCCAGGAAATTGTAAAGCAGTATCGGCAACTTAGCAACTTCATCATTATACATACATCAGTGGATTCTATCTCGTCAACTCTCGCTGCTCAATTTACATCCTTCGGGCATAATCCATTTTGTGTAACTCACCTTAGCATCCCTCAGCCAGCCATTCAAAATTGGAAAGGGTGCCGGAGTTTTGGGCGTAGACATTAAGAAAATGATCCGATCCGCAAATTTTATGCGGTAGCTCCAATTTAATGAAAAATATAATTTTTAAATGGATAAACTCTGATTTGGGCATATCGGATTGGATCCTATGTGGCTATAAACCGTATCGCATTGACTGCGCTGTTAATTCGGCCAAATGCTGCCAAATGAAAATATTCTGAAAATGGGCCAAACGTTCCAGGTTATTATGATTTTTCGACATATTCCTGAATAGTTACGGGATTTTAAACGATCATCGAAACTGGAGCTAGTATTTTGTGCTGGACCTTTCTAAATATTCTTCTGCTTTTGAATTTCCCGATATTTACGTAGATAAATAATGCGATACAATTTAAGTTACGTTGGGACAATGTAGTTGATAAATCAACAATTTTGATGAATTGTTGACAACATATGTTAAAAGTCATGGCAAAGGAATGGCCCCAAAAATCGATACTCATTACAGGATGGGACATAAACCAGATGATTTTAAACTTTTAAGACACCACTCCAGATGCATCACAGCGTTCGGAGAATTCAGTAACTTTCGAAAGTCTGCAAAAGCAAGTATAAACAAAACATGACTAGAAGGTTTTTTATAAGGATGCATAGGCGGGACACACTATTTACGGTGTATGACATCACACAAAAACTTTTATAACGTTGCGCACGACAAATAGGGTTATCATCGGGAGCACCCTGAGCAACGAAAAATTCTTCCATCTGCCGTTATCAATGTGAGTCCAATTTCCGAAAGAAAACTGAGCTTGGATTCGAGACCAAACACAGCGACATGATTAAAAACAAATGCAACAATAAATTCAACAGAATTACAAACATTAGGTATGCGTTTTGAATTTCAAATTGATCACGTCAAACTGACGTATATCCCCTCTTGTATTGTAGTGTAAAACATGAATATAAACCACTAATTCATTCCGAATATTGTGATATATATAATTTGTACAGATTCGATGCACCCTTGTCTCCCAGTTAAGAAGACAGCTTTTTAAAGGAACGGCTGTCATATAACTGAATCATCCATTCCAAATACGGGTATAGTAAGGGCAAGAGCGGTATTATATTGGAAGCTAAGTTGCGACTAGGAATTACAATATGGTCCGTATTTACATTGTTAATGTTTATTATTATACATAACAGTAATAGCAGTATTAGTTTGTGCCTTATGTGCTATTATTTTATGGTTTAGAACTTTTTATTGAAAAATTGGTGCAAAAGGGGCGAACCTGATCACGAAGTGATCTCTTTTGGGGGTGAGAGATGATTGGGGGTACAGAGACTATGGGGGCATAGTTTCCAAAAGATGGGTGCTATAGCAAGCGTAAAATAATTTTTCCCCCCCAACTGGGATTGGGCCGAAAAATTTGGCTCGGCTCTACCTATTGTTTGTTGTCTACCGCTAATATCTGGATGGCTTTTTAACGGAACCGTTTGCTTTTGCGGAATGCCCAACCTTTGTTTGATTTGTTTTCTTCATATTCTATAATCTAATATTGATTGATTTAATAGTCGGTTGTATAACAATTATTATTTAATATTTTACGATTCATATATCTTTCATCATATTTTGAAACCTCTTAGAAACCTATATCTACTCACTGGACCGTTAGTCAGTATATATACGTAAAGTTTTGTCGCAGTGGTATATATATATATTTGTAGCTCGAATTTGATGGTCTGGAGCTCAGTTGACGTTATCACTTTTAAGCTTCATATATATGCAGGTGGCGTTACGTAAACTGTTGAGCCACAAAATGGACAATATGTACAGTTTTTGCTTTTATTGGCATCTTGAAGCACAGAATTTATCCAGTGACTTGTCCCGAGAGAAATGTTTTTTCATTAGAATTAGGTGTGCATACATTATGTATGTCTGTGTACGAATATATATATATATATATATATGAATAGACATCTACGTAGATGATATATAATAATTGTTTGTATATATGGCTGCAATTTCAGTCTCTGTGTACTCTTTGTGGCACGCAATTGTTGGAACTATTTTTATAGCACAATGTTAAATTACCTTATATAGTGACTAGTATATATGTTTCAAACCGGATCGGTATTCTTAGAGATTGTAGTTGGCAACGACGAGCTTGCTTGAAGACTAACTTGTCTCGTCCTACTATATACAATGTAAAAGAAAACTCAAAATGCTTGATTGCGAAATTATACAACTAACGACCAATGACATCGACCCCTTCGTCATGCATATGTTGGTTAAATGTCTTGCGTTACGCAGATCTTGGTAACTGCGGCTTCTGTAGTCAGTCTAATGATAACTGTGGATTCGGGTCCAGGACGATTTAATATACGCTAATTTCGGTAAGACCGGGCCTAGTTCCAACGCATGGACATTTGAAGGAACCAAAAACGGATTGATATCTGGTTTACGGTAATATACAGTTACCGTGGGTTTATTAATTAGCTACAAAAGGACAGCAAACTTATCGGTATAAAAAACGTTGTAGAAATAAGTGAAACATAGCGTGTAAACATCTGACTGGATGAAACTGACCTGTCCACAACCATTCGACATGTTCATGCTTGGGGGAAATTGTAATGTTATAGGGGGAATATATTTCGCTTAAAAATACTAAACATTTCCATATTTTCATATAGTGCATATATTTTCAAGCCTTGTAAAACTACGTTTTTGCATTAGAAATAGTGGTAATTAATCTTTAAAAACATTTTGCATACAGAAAACATAAATTTTCACACGTAAAAATGTTTGGATTTAGTTGAACATGGGCTTTCGGCCGAGTGGGGAGACCGACATATGGAGAAATCTTAACATGGGGATTTGGAAAGTGGGGGGTTCCGCTGTGGGCAGGCCGATGAAAATGGGCGCCAAGCCCTATGAACGACATCCACGGATTCAGTACTTTTGGGCTGTCTTGTTGCTTCTTACATATGTTAATGTCGCCGTTAACAAACCCATTTTGCCTCACGCATTGCTTGCGCAGCACTAAAAAACTGTGCACAAACTGAGGGCAGTAGCCACGACCCCACGGGTCGATCTGCTTAACTTACAGCTATGGTCCACTCAGATTTTAATTGCACTGACAGTATAGTTGATGCTTACTGCTTGTACAATAAATAAAAGCATGTCCTTGTACTCATTTCAACTGTATTAAAACAGTGGTTATAAACACCGTTTTGTCGTAAAAATACGACATGTTCTTAATCGCCATGAGAAACTCATAACGTATGTTTGGCTACGATCAAAAATAACATCAAAGCCTTCTTAAGTACCAATGGTAAAAACATCGCTTGGCAATGGTGTTTGCGAAAGAACAAGAATTCGAAATGTTTGAAAACCATTCGCGAATCGAACGACTTGTTTCTGTCCATAGCTGTGCATTGTTGCAGCTAAACACTCAATCACTCGCCAGTGTCATAAAAAATTAATGCTGCTAAAGTGTCCTATCCAATGAAATAGAATTGTTTGGGATTTTTGGGTGCAAGGCTGTGACCGTATTATTTTGCGTATACAAAATAAGCTAGCACATTTCCTATCCGACAAAAATGCTGAGTGTAAAATCTTCAAAGTTGTGGGGGTTTTATACAAACAGACAAATAGTGTTTTTAATCTCTATCTCCTAAGGGAAATTAGTTGTTATACTCTGTTTTAGATTGATGTTTCGATTTAAAATATATCAGGTGATCGGACACATTGGCGCGTCGCAAACTAATGCTTCTGGTATTTTTATATTTTCTGTTATTGGTTATAAATTTCATTTTGAGACACTCCAAACCCAAATTCCTATAGTAATACCGAATTGATTTGAACAAAATAAGCAGATCGTACCTAGGATATCGGTTATTAAAATTTTGGATTCCTGTATTTTTGCTGCATTTTCGTAAAAAATGACATTTTCTTTTTGGATTAAAATACAAAGTGTTAGGAATCGTTGAAAACTGTTACAATGCTGAAGAAATACAACGTTGCTAATGGTGTAATAAATGCCAGCATCGCATTTCAGGATGTGAAACTCCACAGTCCTGACTATCGAACGATGGATAAAGAGAAGGCGAAAGAAGATTTTATTAAACGAATCGAACAGTATCGCATTCAGTACGAGCCGCTCGATGATATGGTCGACTGCGAATTGTCGTATATTCAAGTTTTCAACGCTGGACGGTCGTTTTTTGTCAACAATATTCAAGGTACATACAATACTCGACACAATTCAGCGCTGATCGCGCTCGCTCGTAACTTGCTTGTGTTACAAATTTTACGTTGAAAAGTTATATATAATATTGCTTGTTGCTCACTCGCTTGTAAAGTGACAGCCAGTAGTTGTAGCGACTACTAGAAGCACGAGACAGTATGTATGTAGTTGTTGCAAAATATGTTATTACCCTAATCGGCGGGTTTGTATGTAATTATACGTAAAGTACAGAGCATTTTCAAAATGGGCGCCGTTCCCAGATTGGATCTGACTACAGTTTCACTGCGTGATATTGAACATTTTTGAAGCAGCTAAAATGGGTGTATTCACAGATTGTAGCGATAATAATTACACCTTTATGTAATGTATAAGCATTTAGATTTTTTAACAACAAACTGATTACTGGTTGTGCAGCTTTCATGCCCGTTGAAACAGACGGAGTTTAAGTTATAAGTATACTTCGACGAAATATTTTGTCAAAATATACGACAAATTGTAGCTGGGCCCAGCTTGGGCTTGTAAGTTTGGCCTGTTAAAAATACATGCACGGCAGTAAACCTACATGAAAATATGAATATTTATTAATTTTAAGCAAATTTTGTTCCACCCACTTTGAAATTTCCTTGGGAATTAATATGGGGGCCGCGAAGTCCCCCCGCTTTTCGGAGGGATATGGACAGGCCAGGAAGTCATGGTGTAATTTATTGGCAGTCAACTTTATGATGAAATGTGTCTTTAAAGTGTTCTGTCGCACGCTCTGTTTCCTATTTTTTTCCGGTAGGAATCTATAGATCTATACAGATATATATTTTTAGCAAAAAGGCGTACTATAATAAAATCTTCACATTGACGTATTTAAATTCTGTGCAGTGTCATACTAAAAGATAATCACTTTGCAGTAAACGGGTATATTTTGGATATTTAATGCACATTTTGCTGAGATCGTTTGATTGATGTACAAGGTTCGTCCGTTCAAAACTTGCAGTCATTTAGACGGTAGCAAAACTACAGATGACGTTTTTGAACGCTTAGATTTCATTGACAGAGTCACATAGGTCACTATTTTCGGTTCCGATATCGCTTAATAACTAATATCTCGCAATCGCAAGCGAGGATGAAATGGAGCGATCGTGGTTTTATTTTTAGGTTATCATTTTGTTTAATCACCTATAACAGTCTGTGTTTGATGTACACTCATGTTCAGAAATAAATAAAGCAAATTCGAATCGTTCGCGCTAAATTCTTGAATCGTTCGCTCAAAATGAACAGCTGTTCGATTGCTATTCACGAATTATTCGCTAGCTGAATAATTTGCATTTACTTCTGAGACTAATACCACCCTAAAACCTCTTGAACCATTAAGCCATTGAAAATCCTAAAACTTCGTCGACTCTTAACCCATGGGAAACAACTGATCAAGTATTTATGCTGGTCTCTAGATAACCAAACCATCTTAATCAGCATGCCGGAAAACATATATAGACTAAAGATGGAAGTCGGGTCGGGCGCAGTGCGGATCGGGTCGGGTCAAACCGGGTTGGGCCACACGACAGGAAAATATAATAGTCAGAAGCGTAGTGCTAATGGTAAAGCTTGTAATCTTCAACCCCACGGATTAAAGATGGTTGGAAGATCTTACCAGCTGAATCACATTAAAATAAAATGTACAAACGTAGCCATATATGTATGTATATGCAGATATTTTTATGGTAAGGTAATAAACAAAACATTAATATATTTATGTACGTACATAATATTTAAAACAATGTGAACTGTTTTATTTTCACACAATTCAAACATTGACCCGCGGTACACCAAAAAATAATAAATATAATATTATTGCACCGGATAATGTTATCCGGCAACATGAAATTGGAGAGTTAAATGCAAAATTTGTTGACGTTTGCCGAATAACGGCGAATTATGATAGTACTATTGAATACTGGAACGCAGTACACAAAGGTGTGTACTTTTCCGAGTCCCGACAAGAACTATCGGTGTCATCATGCCCTTAAACTGTCAGCTTGTTCGCCCAGGAAATCGTATACTCATCGATAGCTTTGTCCATGGGTTTACCAGCTTGCCGCGACCGCAATCTTACATCCATGAAAATGTTAATCATCATAATAGACAATTCGTTAATCCTAATAACTCGGGGGTTCACACCCAGAATATTAACGAGTTATGGGGCCGGCTAAAGATGTTTTTTCTAAACCACAGGGATGCTCCGGATGGATTTTTCGAAAGATACCTGGCTGAATTTGTTTAGCGTCAACAGTTTGCTGCTCATTTATTTGCAGCCATGGTTCCTCAAATCCGGAAGATGTATCAGGTTTAATATATAAAATCTTAGTGCATTTTGGTTTGTTTGGTTTTTAATAATTCATCACTGTGTGATTTAATTGAGTGAAAATTGGTACCATCAGACTTGGCTCGTCAAGCTGCGGTGAATGATGCATTAGGTCGAAAGGGGTGTGATGTTACTCAATTATCTGTATTCCATGTAATTCATTTCTAGTTGGATTATAAAGCAAACATTTTCGACATGGCGAGGGTTACGACGTGTCCGATAATATAAAAATAGTTATTTCTGCCAGCAGAAAAATAAGCGGAGCGATAAGGCAACCTATGTAAAGGAAGACTTTCATTAATCCATGCTTGTCTTGGATTTTGTAGAATATATATTATATGTGATTTAAAAAGAAACAAACTCGGGTCAGGTTTACACGTATGTCGGGTCGGGTTTACGCGGTTTTCGGTTCGGTCGGGTCGCCAAACTGCATCCGAATTCCATCTTTAATATAGACAATTCATGCACGAAATACAGTCGCAGACAATAATAAGTGTATAGAAAACGAGTGAGAATCGTAAACAAACGTTAGAACGTTCGTTTACAAACGAACGTAAACATAAGCAAAAGTTGTACTATAGAACGAACTTTTCGCATTCGTTTATAAACGGTCGTCAAGGCAAACAAATGTTGAAACATTCGTTTGTAAGCGAACGTTATTGCGATCGTTTGTGTGTATTTCTGAGTGTGACTGTACGTAACCAAGCAGCTAAAAACAGACTACATTCTGGAAAACTGGTTCATTACTCTTAAACCTGGAAATATCTGGAAAGAGGCCTTAAGACACTCGTGCTGATCTCGATGACCTGATTCTGCCTGGTGCCTGGTGGATTTTCGATTCCAAGCCTGTGTCGCAATATATGCTCTGTGAAACGCTAGAACCCGTATGGCCAGATTTCGCACAGAACCTATAAAAATCTGTTTCTTTAAATATTATCCAGGAAGTTGGTGTTGGAGCTGTTCGCGTTCAACCAAAGGACACATCGTCATCACTTTCGCTATCGAACAAAAAATTTGTCGAAATTCGTTCATCCGAAAATAAGTCATGAATGACAGTGACAAACAAAAAAGAAATTTTCACGATCTTCCCCCTAGCGCCCTCAATAGAAATCCGCTCGTTCCGTTTCAACTACCGTTTAAACCGTCTGCTTCGGTTTTCACACTCAACATTGATTTAGAAACAAGCTTGAAGCTGTTTTATTGGCAATTCGTTTCAGTGTATGGCTGCTGAAAGATTGTATTTATACACGTTATAAAATCATCGGTTTGTTATCGACTTGTTCCAGGCCACGTTCAGAGCCGCGTCGTCTATTTTCTAATGAATATTCATTTGTTGCCACGCAGTATCTACTTATCGCGTGTAAGTTCGTTTTTACACTAATAAATTACAATATTTACATAATATTTTGTATCGAGTATTTGGGCTAGCCCATCCCAGCCCAGATAAGGAAATCGACATTATTAATGGTACAACTACATTTTCCGATTGTTTCTGTAACCAAGCACTTAGTATTTTTTGTACATTTTGTGTCATAATTTTTTGACGGCTTAAGATATCGTAGGGTTAAAAAACTAATTCAGATAGGTTTCTCCAATGCCCTTTTAATATTTCTTTCAATAATTGCTGCATTTTTACGACTTAAGCTTCTGTATCACGACAAGTTTGCTGCGTACGCCAGGGAAAACGCTGACATGTTGAAAAAATAATAGGTGTTATACGCTGAAAGCAGCAAGTCAGGTTTTAATGACTGACATTCAATGTTTTAACCAAACGGAGGCGTAACATTTGAGCTTGGTTAAATATAATGGAAGAAAATAATTACTGCGACAGCTTAGTTCAGTAGAAATCATGCGCAGAATGTCCAAAAGCTGTCGAAAAATCTCGAAAACAAAATAATTGTCAAAAAATGATGTAGAATGACATTTTTATGAACAGAACCTATTCATATTGCAAAATTGTCGCTTTATCATCTGAATTGGCGATTTTCGAGCTGGTCGCTGCGAAAGCAGTATCATGTCAAGTTTTTCCTGCTCGAATAATCTTATAATGTTTTATGTTTCTATGAATAATGCTGGCTAAGCTAAGCCTAAGCCCTGTGTTCACAAACTTTCAATATTTCTACTAATTGTACTCGTATAAAGTTCCCCCTTCAGTTATAGCGAGGACATCACATGATCCAAAAAGATCCCTAATTTGGAGCGCATTATGTTTGGCACGCAACACACGCGGATGTTCTCTAGGCTATTCTGTGATCGATCGACTTGTTTTATCGCTGACACTGTAAAATTGAAAACCAGCTACAGAAAACTCAATGATAGTCGTCCCTATTGAAGAGCATGGCATATCGCTTGCCCCAAATTCATGATGGGGTCGTTTTCAGCCTCACCAGACCATCTCCCAGAGTTGACTCACAATGTCATAAACCTGGTGCTGGTCGAGGCCGAAATTTCAAACACACACTACGGATCGATGATAGTGTACCCGTACTGAAGAGTGTCACACATCTTTCTCAGGTTCTATTGCCATAGATTTAAAATTGGTATTACTAATGTAACAATCCAATTTCACAACAATTTTGGTCTGTTACATCACTAGCATGGAGTCACCCAATTTCGGTTCTGGAAAAATTGGGCTATGGTTATTGGTTCACCTAATTTTTGCCGGAATCGAAGTGCCGGCATCACATGTTTCCCACATCAGCATGGGAAATGTGTCACATAAAACTTTTTTATTTCATGGTCAGAATATTATCTAGCATCCTTTCATAGTCAGAATATTATCTAGCATCCTAAATGTTAAATTCAGCAACTATTACTAATTTAAACTGAGCGAGCGGACTTTCCACTGTGGTCGATATGGGGGAAATCGTGAAAATTCTTTTCTTTGACTGGCCCTGTCATTTATAACTCATTTTCGGATGGGCAGATTTCCACAATTTTTTGATAGAGAAATTATGAGGCTGTGCCCTTTAGTTGAACGAGATTAGCTCTGACCCCAACCCAGTTTTCGGGGTTAAAATAAAAAAAACATGTTTTTAATGGTTCTTTGCCAAATCTGCCTAAACTAGTACTATTGCTTCGGAGCCCATATCTCTATCTTTAAGAGAGACAACGAGCTACAAAAACTTCGCATCGACAAATGACGACCACAGAATCAGATAATAGACATCACAACTTTTTGTGAGATCACTCGGTGGGTCGCTATGGGTCCGAATATGGTTCGCCTACCCTTTGCCAGAAATGGCGGTTCTTCAATTTTCGTCGTGTTATTCCTTATTTTTACATTACTATGACTGCCAGTTAGGTTATCAAATACGTGGTATACGATGGGTTTGCTGTCTAGAGTCTAACATGATTGTATTATACCTTTTGATTGGGTTTCAAAAGTTTTATGTGCGACGAACCCGATTTCCAAACTGTACTACGATTTTATTTTGTCAGATTATGTACTGCGTGCAGGGTATCAAAAAATTTTGATATTATAATATACATAGATCATTTAAAGATCTATATAATAATTAATTCTGAAGCCTGAATGCAATGATTTGGTTATCTAGAATTCAGCGGACATATTTCATACCTTTTCGTGGGTTTTCAAAGTCGGTATTCAGCAATGTGGGACATGGCATCAAAAATGGTCTGTATAGAGGTTTTGCGGTGTGCTGAATATAATGATTTGGTTATCTATAGTCCAGCATGCACATTGCATGCCTTTTCATGCGTTTAAGGGCAGTGAACCCAATTTTCAGTATATAGTCTTCTTCAGCTGTTTCGTTACATATTGCTTACAGCTCATGAAGAACTATTGTATTATATTATAGGTTTTCCGGTTGGCTGAATACGAAGGTTGGTTATCTAGAGACCAGCACAAATACTTGATGCTTTGTATGTATGGTGTTTCCCCATGTGTTTCTGAAGTTTTAGGATCTTCTATGGGTTCAGGGGTCAAGAGGATTTAGGGTGGTATATACATCAAACACAGCATGTTACAGGTGATTAAACACAACAGATTAAAAATAAAATCACACTCGCTCTGTTGCACCATCGCTTGCGAGATACTAGTGATATTTGGGTAGCATAATAACAATATTTGTTCAGTGACCTTTGATTAGCTCTTTAGTTTTTCAATAACCACTGTTTCACCTCAGCTAAACAGTTTATCAGGCACACAGAGATAACTCTAGGCAATCAAACACCACCATTATTTATAATTATTTTTGAAGTGCTCCGTAGTCAAGAATTTGTTAGCTATGCCGGTATTTAAGCTACGGTCATATAGTTCCTACTCAGAGTCTTTTGCGACAGACAACTACCACCAATCTGTGGCTTTATTAGTTTATTCGCGTTGACTACATTTACCAAACCTCAGTATTACACAAAATCGATGATTTTTAATCCCCATACACTCATGATTTTTGTATACTAACCGAATGCTAAGCTGTCGCTATTAGGTTTTTGATAAATAAAATACATTATTTGAAAGTGGATTTTAAGCTGCACTCGTAATCTGATGAACTTATGAGGAAGACACTATAGTGGTGCTTCCGTTAGACTCATTGGGTTATCACTTTGAGCAGTTTACTGTAAGTACGTAATCATCACCCTTCTGTCAAATACTGCAAACTAACGCAACAGCTGGGGAGAATTAAGCTATTGTGAATAATTTGTCATTATTACTAAATTGCTAGCATTTCAAATATTTTGATACTGCATTAAAGCCTAAAAAGATGTATTTTGTGTCCTTTATTAAAACGTGTTATGGATTTTATCTTGACAAGCGATGCCAATGTTTGAGCGCAATTAGACTCTTTTATAGAGAAAAAATAGCTCTATAAGTCTGCATACATATGGCTTATTTAAGATCTATGGCTTATATCACTACAGGGGCTTTTATTGGTCCATAATACCCCAACTAAAAATAGCAATATTTCCATCACAGCTCTTCCAATAGTGGTTGTATTTTTGTCTCATTTTGTGGCACGTGGTATGCTGCTATTGCCACTATTTACGCTGCTGGGTTGGGTCAAAGTTCATACATGACCATTACTATCTGGTTGGATCCCCACGTCGGCGCGATGCTCCGACCTCCTCTCCCTGGCAGGTGGTCCGACCAACTTGCGTAAAGTTTAATATTTTCATTTTAGCATGGTGAGAGCGAATTTAATACTATGGGACGAATTGGAGGCGATTCACCGCTGTCTGCCAATGGGCTAGCAGTAAGTCTTGTTTACACACATTTTTTGTGATTTTTTGTCGTCGGTTATTTTCTTTGTGTCATATATAATAGAAAACCCAAGAATTTTGATATCAAAATATTCAGTATACCTTTTGTCGAACCATCAGTATTGAAATTTGATTAGCGGTAATATTTTTGCCGAGGTTTATAAAATGACATTTTTAGTGATCTCTATGACTGCGGCTGCAATAACATTGTTTAGTTTTAGAAATAAAGCGTAAAATAGCGTAAACTAACTTTGTCAACGCATCCAAAATGCGCGTCTCTGTAATCATTGTGCGGCAAGTAGCCAAGAAGTGCGTGGCTATAATATCTCAAGCGCATATAATGTCCTGTGCAAAACTACTTACTAAACAGTATTTCAGAAGTTATCCTTTTTTGCAAGACTACAAGCCTGCGACTTACGGGTATTTGCACCAACGATATTTAGGTGGTACACCGACATGAAGGTTTTTGAGCAAATGTTGCCTTATGTAACATGCATTAATGATTTTGCCAGCAGGATTGCTACAACATTACGGCAGCTAAGCGCAGTCAGCCTGCAGATTACACCGATTTAGTAGAATGAAGCATGTAACAATTTAGAAAAATGGTTGTGTGATAGCTCATTATTTACGTACCAAATCTAATTGTCATAATTGTTCATCAAAATCATCGTCGTCTTCTTCTTCCACGTCTGGTTCTGGGGCTATTTCAGGAACAACGTTGTTTGCAGGCAAAAATTCCTAAAATGTTCGACAGCTGTATGGAATGGCTTTCCCACAGAGCTGAATTAGGTCACGTCGTTTGTTTTCTGTGATTGGCAGTGGATTCGCGTATGCTTTATCTGGGTGTGAGGAGATAGTTTTGCGAGACAGTCTGTTTGTCTGAAGCATGCTGAATGGAGTTTTGTCGTGGAAGGGTAAACCGCATCTGGCTCAGTCCGGCGATACTGGAACCAAACAATGTCATGCCACCGGATGGCGGTGCCGAATAAGTCTTTCCGAGGATTTTCTACAAATTTGAAGAGAGGCGACTAGTTGTATTATCGTTTTTGAGACATAATTTTACACTGACAGCATTTCGCAAAAATATAATAAATATAAATTGTTAGTGTCTTCGAATCAATTTTAGCATACCAACGTCAGTTTATAACGAAAACTGTCACAATAGCTGGTGAAGTTCGCATTTGGTTGCAACGGTCATTACTATTTTCTAAAAACAACTGCACAGACTATAAATTAGAAGCAATTATGTAGGTTCTGGAATGAAATTATGACAGTACTTACCTTAACCATAAATGACAAAAATTTTATGTAGTGATTGCAAAATAGCCAATAAACTATTGTAAATGGTTCAACCACAATAATTTATTTTACTTTCTGTTGCTTCATTGTAAAAAAATTTTAAGTCGCAAGTGCTTTAACGTAGCATTAAATATTTAAAATGATTGCATAAGCATTGCTAAACATACTGATAGTTGCTTTGGCGAACCGCTTGAAATCTAGAACCATTTCTTGTCGCACTTCAACAACGCGATAAGGATGTTTCTTTCTGGCAGTTCTGATTACATTTATCCATTCGGTTGGCATGTTAACATTACCAATCGACCGCTTTCTTTTTTTTCTATGGCAGAGTGGACACTGTCACACTCCATTTGAGTATGACCGGGGACCAGAAATTTTTGTTCGATCATCTAAAGTACAAATTCCTATTATATTCAAATAAGAGAATAGAGAAAGAATGACGTGGGAGCAGCAGTCAAGCAAAGCAACGCCACTACATACGTACATCGAAATTTGAGTTCACAGAATGTGTTAGTATTACAAAATGAAGTTTTAAAAATGAAATATGACATGGTATTGGAAAATTCGTTCTGTGAAAAGCCATAATTTAATTAAGTTTTATATATGTTTAAAACCAATACCATCAGCGCATGACGTTAGGTTCAGTGTTATTAGCACATACCACAAAGTGCACAATTTTACATGATAAATAATGCTAACACTATACCACTACGCACCTTTCTGTAATATGAAATGGTACTACAAAATTCGTTCTGTGAAAACCATAATTTACGTCTTATTACCTTTCCGTATGTGCGACTGGCATATTGAAGCGTTGAAGCAACACTTTGATTGCGGTTTTGGCCGCCACACGAATCGCTGAATAGGCACAAGCGTGAAACGTTTGCGTCAAGGCTTTCGATGTAGTGGAGAAGAAAACTGGCAATCTCATTGCCGCCGCGTCGGGCTATTGTCTCATCCCACAGGTAACAAGCGATGTCGCGAGGTTCTTGTTGATTGTAGATGGTCAAATTATAAACAGCTAGCTTCCGGGTGTAGTAGATCGGGTTCACTTTACTGAAAGGGATGCTCAACACTGCCTGCAGTTCGAACGTTATGGCAACCGCAGAAGAATCTGCGGCAGCAGCTTGCTTGTCTGCAGCTTTTACTGCTCTTGCTTCATCCTTCTTGGCTAAATGACGTTCAAGCGTTTGGTTTCGATAGAGTACTGCTTCTTCCGGCGGCAAATTTTTAACTCTTTCACAAGTGATGCATAGATCAGACTTCGGTCGGTGAATGCCTATATTGAAATCACGCTTGAAAATGTTAGTATATACGCACAAGCTAACAGGAATCTCACGGTTACCTTCACAATGGTCGACGTAGTGCTCGTAACACCGCAAACGGTTCATACCTGCCGGTAGATACTTTTTCAGTGATCGTTGTCTAGTATAATGCGATTCCAATAGCGGTAAATCTCTAATACGTTTACTAATAGCATCAATTTGCTCATCGCTGGTCGCATTGGCGGATTTGTTGCGTCCTCGTTGGTCTCCTCTGTTTACTGTGCCTGTAGATCCCGATCGGTTAGCAGTGACACTGCGAATGATTTCATCAGTTATATATCCAACTGTTCTATAAAAAAACTTTTGACACACCTTAACTAGCAGCGGCGGGTCACCACCTTCTCCAGCGGAAGGCACTGGTAACTTATAAATGTTTACACTGCGAGGTTTTACAGCTCTAATTTTTGTACTTTTCGGTGTAGTAGTTGTGATCAATCCCGACAAGAAATTATATTGGGCCTTCTGCTCTCCGATCTCCGAATACTCAGAACATATGCGTTGTCGCTGCTCTTGTGTAAATTTGTCGAAACACTTACACCTACAGTTTGCAGGAGATAATGCGCGCTTTGCTTCAACTATTTTATTTCTGTGCGACGAGTAATATTGTTCACCGCGTCGGCATTTTTCTCGCTGTACATTCCTTGCCCATTTTGAAGCATCGGCAATACGGCGGCGTTTCCTAAAACGTTTATTATCGTCACAGTCTTCGTCATCGCTACCAGAAGCATCACCATCAACTTCAGGCGCATAATCGCGACCACGCTGGCACTTCGATCGGATCCTTGACGGGTGGTTCATGGACGACGATGGTGGCTTACCTATCATCGAGTCTGAGGCTTGTACACAGGTAGGTAACTGAGCGTATGCTGTATCACCGACTGTTGCAATCGGTCGCCCTCCTTCAGCTATAACGCCAGGATCTCCGTTATGACTATCATTTGAACAGCCTTCATTGTGTTCCATGGAATTTAACAATTTTGTGTATTCGGAATCTTCGTGAACAGAGACCTGCCGACCACTCTCATTGGGACCATAACTTTTATTGCTGCACCCGTGGGGTTGTAGACTAGTGGCACTGGTGCTATGGTTAGTATTACCTTGACATATAACTGTTTGCGGCTCTAGGATATTTGTTCCAAGCGCTTGGATATCGTTTATGTTTTGAACAATGTAGTTTATGACCATTCCGTCAACGATAATTTGACAGTTACGTAGTGATGCAACGCTTTTTGTGTCCTGGAGAATGATTAACCAGCCATCAGGACCATCCACTGTTGAATGTTCGCTAATGCGATATTGCAAACCGTAACCAAATCCGCAAAATACACTGGGCGGCATAGATTCACCAGTTCCTAATTCTGATATAGCTGTGTTAATTGTAGATTATACGCGTAATTCAGGTTCACAAACTATTGTAGCCTGGGAAGAACCAACGCCGCCAGAACTGTCATTAGTGATAGGTGCTGCGGAAGAAACGATGCCGCCACAACTATCATCCGCTGATGACTCGGAATAAGCAGATGCTGCTGCGACAATGATATTGTCCGATATAGAGGCAATTGCAGTTTCGATGGCTGTAGTAGCAGCTGCTTCAGCTAGTTGAGTCAGTACCATTGTACACTCAATAGCTGTATCTACCATGTTCGGAAGTATAGGTCGTAGTTAATCCAAGACAGCCAGAACTTGGTTGTCACCATTTTCAACACTGTAAAACAAAGTCTCATTTACTGCCGTAGAATGCTGCGCTGCAATCCGTTTGCCCCGTACTCGAAATGCTCCATCGGGAACAGATGCAAAATGTTTCAAATATTTTGGGCGAATAAACGCATAATTATCTGACCCAAAGAAATAAACTAAGACATCGTCGACGTCTTGCCGTTTGGTGCCTTTATAATCGCTGTCGTCACATACTGTTGCTGGCCAAAATCTGTTACTAGTCCACATTGCCCAAACATAATCATATAATTTATATTTATTGTTATCCATCATACTACTTATTTTTTTCTGAAACGCATTAACAGGATACAGGCACTTGCTGAATGGATGAATGCTAAGCTACAAAACTGCTTAAAATCCTTCGGCCACACAATAGACCACTGTCGGGTTGGATCTATTCACAAATCCAAATATAGGGGTAGGACAAAGGATGAGTGGGTATTGGCAATCATGTCAACGAGTCAAAGCCACATCACTGCTACCATCAAGGAATTTGAAATTTATTGCGCTTGTTTATTACTGCCAAATTGCACAAGTACCGGTCTCTGCCGCCTACGATGGTAGCATAACGAGCGGTGGCATCTATAAGCAACGTACTTACCAAAAGTGCAATTATGTTCATATCATGCATATTAAAACGTTAATTTTTAACCGAAAGACAAAATTCTGAAGATAGAACAAAAAAGATACACAGCAGTGGGGACCGACACTTAGCTCGCATACAAAGTTTTAGGAACATAAGCTCCAGCTATGGAAAATCTACGCATGTTTTGCTGATCTACTGCAGTTCAAGGTTTGATTTTGCTTTCCCAGGCCTTCCACTTATGACTAATTCATTCATCCAGCAATTATTCCTGTTTGCCGCTTCGGAGTATTCCGAATATTACTGCAGCTTCTCTATATAATTATTATTTTAATTATTATGTTATTGGCGTTTAATGTCGTTGTATCATTTAGCTGTCAGATTATAGAGCTTATAGATCTAAGACGAAGTAGTTTGGTGGCGACGTCACGTCCAAGCCACTGTTATAGTCGCTGCACATGCGAATGCATTCAATACCTGTAATAATATAAAATCGGGTTACACAGATGGCAAATCGTTACCAGAAATTGGCTATTAACAACGTCTGGGTCATGCTATATATATAATCCCATTTAACATATTTGCTAATTGAAGAATACACGTAAGTGGACTTGTGTGTCTTCTTTCATTACTTATGAAAGTGCAGTGCCGGCACGTCGAGTTACGTGTTTTCTGCTTTTTGCGAATTTAAATTTACAAGCACGCAAGGGAACTTAAAGGTTTTCTGCACAAACTGCCTCATATGTGCTGCAACTTGCAATAACTTTATAACTACGTCAGATACGACTTACGGGTGTTTTGCTCAGTATAGGTCTTGCAGAGAACTACAACATACTTGTTAGTTGCAAAGCCCTTAAGTCTAGTTACGAGTTTTCTGCAGTTAACTCACGACATGTAAATTGAAGTTATAGACATTTGAAACAAACCGAAGAAATACAGGGTTTCCAGCCCGTCCAGAACATTTCAAATAAAACTAAAAATAGCTAAAGCTTGATTATTCATTCAAATTACACTTCTTCAGCTTAATTAGGTGGGTTGTTGTAATATTATACTAGTAGTTTGTGTTATCGCCAAGGTGATGAATTCTGAGTGCTGAATGGTTAATTTCGAGAGACGTTTACATCTATGTTGAGCGTAGAGTTAGTAATTATGCCGAAATATGAATATATATTCGCTCATTCGGTAATTAGGGACCCATAATGTGCAGGTAACTATAGGACAATAATATAGTCTACAAAATGAGATCAATAAGTTGCAGGTGCGTAAAATATTGCCGGCCGTGCCGAAGGCACTCCGAAAACTTTAGCAAAACATTGAGGAAATTGGAAAATTTCGGCAAACTTTTAGCAAAATTGGAGTGGGTGGAGAAAAATCGTGAGGCTGAAAATGTGCCTCTTAAGACACGCAGCGCCAATGATGGGTCAGCTCGCCATTTCTTCCACTACAAAAATTCCGTGCAGTACTGATTTATTCTGAATAAAGTGGAAATTTGGGATATTTATGGTATCTTGAGATGTCGTTGGTATCCAGAGAGCTGCCAGATCACAGCTGGAAGCCATGAAACTGGAATGGGAAAAGCCGTCAACTTGCAGGTTTAGTCCAAACAACCGGGATTAAATACATAGGATATAGACCAAATAATCGGATAGAGGGAAAGTTTGCGGCGTCTGAAGTTGATAATTGAATTCAGAAATGCTCAAGAAAATGCGCAATATGACTATACATCATTTTTTGAATATATCTAATCCCTGAAATTTCAAAATATGGTTAAAATTTATTGTTCAAACTATTCCTCAAAATGTTGTGGCAAATTTTCAGATATTCCCTGAGTTGCAACATATTTCAACTCAAAGTGCAGAAATTGAAAAAATTTCCAAAATGTGGCGAGCGTGGCCAAAACTATGCAAAAAAAATTTTGTTTCTTTAAGAGTCTTCTATTACTAAACGTCAGGCAGAATCACTGATTTAATGCACTCTCAGGTTATTTTTCTATAAAATTTTGAATCTGCATAAGTCTAAGCGCAGGGAAACAGATTAGGAGTAAGAAATAATAAAAATAAGCCACAGTAGACTCAACTGTGTAAGTGGAAAGTCTAGATCTTGTATCACAGTTCGTGTTATTTTATCCAAATATATTGATTATAGACATTAATTTTACAGTACTTGCCTTGATTGCTGCACGCTCGCAACTTGGTCGTGAGAAAATAATTGATTGTTTTGAAATTCAATAGTTTGTTTATGTTCGTCCGCTGGTCGCTCGCTCTTAAGGCGGCAGTCAATGTCTCGAGTATGTATGAAAATACTTCCCTTAATTAGATTAAGTTAATAGGAACAATATTAGTAAAATCTGGTAATCAATGAACACTAAATCAGCCGGTATGTATTTGCAAAATCAAAAATGTTCGTTGGACCAACAAGCTGTAAATACCTATAAAATTCCGTGGACACGATAGTTTAACTAAAAAGGGTATTAAATGTCCCCAATGTTATGATGCATAATGTACTTAGGGTCCGGGTGCTAATCTCTCGAAGCCTCCAAAGTTGCCGAAGCACAAGCCGCGAAGGAATGCCAGTTCCGATACTGAAATTGTGTTAAATTTCCGAGTAGCCTCGTACCCATTTTACAGGTGGGTACCCTGGTGCAACGCGGTCTTAGTCAAATTTATATTAAATAGTTTAAACGTTGGTTTAATATAAATTGTTGCAACTCTAGAGTATACAAAACAGTGACAAAATTATTATAGTTTAGTTTATATGTAGTAATAATTATAATTTCAAATTTTATTTTTCAAATTTATTTTAATTATTTTTGCAGAGTTAACAAGATTTCTGCTTTTCGGCATAACAGCCTATTTTAAGACATCAAATTTAGTACAGTTACACAACATGCACTACCTGGCAGAAATAACCGTTGCTCTCTCGATGTTTCACGGCTGCTTGCTCCCTCGAGTGTTGACAGTCACTTGTGCCGCGCACTATTGCTTAAAGTTGATTGATTTATTATACGAAATGATATAAAAATTATAAAGAAATGATTATATTTAACGTATTAGTGTGTGTTTTACACCTATTTGAACAGTGTTCGATATTTTGATTTGAAATAATTCAATACTGATTTGAAGTTGTTATTGCTTGTAAAATGGTTGACGCAATTTGCTTTGCTGTAGGAGAATCTCTTACAAAAGTGGTCAATGTTTGCTCGAAGTTTGTGTGTTAGAAACGCAACAATCAATTCTGCCAGTAACTGTGTACATACGTTACACAGCACTTTATCGATACATTACTATTATGCATTGTAGTACGCTGTGGAACTGGCCAAATATTTTTCCGAAGAAAAAGTGACAGATCTTCGCGTTTGGACTAGTCGAAAAATTCGTACGGTTCAAACGGCGGAACACGTTAAGAAAATCGCTAGTCATACCGAGCATTGGATGGCGTTGGACGAAATTGATGCGGTACAGAAATGTTTCGAGTTGTGTTTTCAAAAATATGTGTAACTAACTAGCTAGTCCAAACCTCGGAAATTATAGCCGGGGGCCCCCGGTTCACCTGCCGGGGTTGTGCCGGATTTTGTAGGAGGACAAATTTTTTGCCGGATTTTGTTGCATTTAGACGATTACTTTTCTCAGGAGGGGCTTTGAGCCGGGGGTACCCGAATTTTTGTCATAAAACCTTTGCGATATCGTGCTTTAGATGGCCTACTATGTATAGCAACGTTGTGTCAAACGAAATGTCATTAACAGTATAAAAAAAGTGCTTTAACTTAAAGTCGAATCTGAAACTATTCAACAACTACTGTATTCAACAAAACCAGCCGCATGCAATATGTTTATTTAATAATCTATATTAATTGCGATTGTGCTCTGCTACTCCTGCTTCTGCTGCTACTCCTCCAAATTCACACTTTCAGATATAAGGAAATAGTTGAAAATATTTTGTTTTACTTGGATTACTTGGTACCAAATGGATTACATAAGTGTAATTAGACCAGCTGATTTGTGCTCGGATGTTCGGGCAGCCAGTTCCTGGAGTCAGGGTACCCTCGCAATGGCAGCTATCCGTACAATGAGCCTCAGGGGTCAAAAATTAGTTTAAGTCTCATGTAAGGCAATTTGACCCCTGATTCGATTGGAGAGGTTCATTTTCGTCTCCAAAGTCCCGATAAAGAGTTACGGAAGTCAGAGTTCCCTCAGCATGGCACCACTCCGTGCATGCTCATAGGGTGTAGGTTACACCGTCTGACAGGTGGTCCAACCCACTCCACCTAACGGTGCCGCCGGCACCGAACATGTAGGTTGCGCCGAATACGTGACGCATGCCCCCTTTCCCCGCCGACCTGCTTAAACCCCTGGGAAGCCGGAAGCCTGCTCCCTGAGGACCCGGCTACACACCCTCCCTCTTGGACTTCGGCCAGCGATCCATGTATGCTCTACTCCTTGTTATGCGCTCAAGGGTACAAAAATCTGAAAAATGACAGCATGGAAAGTTGAAAGTATTTGTTACATTAAAAGATCACATAAAGCAGTTTGAGTCGATTGGAGTAATACATTTTCGCCTCCGATGTTCCAGCAAGGACTGATGGCGGGGTACACTCAGAAGGGCAAGAATTCCTATTACCCTCAGAGGTCCAGAAATCGGAAAATTGAAATTAGTCTCGTATAGGGTAATTACCTCCGTGGCGTTTCGCCACGGGCTCCCAACTAGTATTAACAACAGCAACAATACAGTTTAAGCGATGGTTGTGTTGTACACTTAAGATACCAGACCAACGAGATACAGCTAAGGCTATAATATATTCAGCATGTCCGTAACAAAATATTGCCAGAAATGCTGTAAAACACCGCTTTAGGTTATCACCGTACAGTCATGCTCAGAAATAAACTAAAATTTTTCGCGGAAAATTCGCGAATAGCAATTATTGAATAGGTATTATGTTTTTGCGAAAGATTCGCAAATTTTTGCTTTTATTTCTGAACTTGACTGTGCTTTCTTTTAATTTTATTTCGTTGAAAAGCTCTTGGATGTAAGATTCATGACCATGCTGGTAGTTGGCCTAACCTATGTGAGATTGTTGAAAAAAATTTTAGTTATATTTTTGCCGATAGCTGATGTTATGGAATAAGTACAATAGTTATACGAGGTTGCTATACTAGTACGAAGACGCTTTTCTTCAAGTAGTGGCAGTTTTGGAATGTAAAGTCGATAATTACAGTTTTCAAGTGTTTAAACGGGATTATGTTCTGCTGGTGAAATACCGCTTTATAGTTTCAAAGAGCTAATATAGCCGATTTTGTTCTTTGCTTACGCCTTGTTCAGCCAATTTCCAGCGGATAGCAGACTTATACGGTCCGATTTGTTAAGCAGTACATCTAAGGGGCTCTCCATTCGTTGAAATGTCTGTCAGGGGACAAGAACCGGGTGGCGCCCAACTTTGCCAAAAGAAAGACGGTTAGGCTAAAAATCGTGTCATAATCACTCCCAAAATTCTTTTGATGGAGAGAAAAACAATTTTGACAAAATTAGCGAAAATTTTGTCATCAAGAAGTAATGTTAGTACAAATTTTGATCAAGTTTTATGTACTTTGGAGTGATTGGAGACATAAAAGTTTGTCAAGAGGCGGTTTAATTGTTGCGAGCGCAAATTATCAGGTCGCACGAACCGGGGCCACTCCTTTTTTGCCATGGGACACTTGAAAATTACAGTCCTTCTCCAATTTGGGGAGCCCAGATCTATAATACTGCCTTTATGTTACAAAGATACAACGTGGCCCTCGTGTACAGTTGCACTGAGTTACAAGACCTGCGGGTAGAATTGGAATCATAGCATTGTCTGATATATTGCATAGTCAATGCAGCGTTTTTGATGTAATGGCATTAGTGCATTATCACAAATAAATGCAGTGGGTTGTCATAGTGATGAAATCGCTGTGGACGAATCAAAGATTTACTATAAAGACATTTTTAATCTAGACAGTTGGGCTAGGAGCAAACGATCATGTCACTGTATAATAGCATTTTCCCTATCGGCATATTTACTGTAGGCTCACTGCACTGTATGCGTTATTTTAAAGAATAGTAATTTACGGTGCAGCTGCTGCTAGTACAAAAATGATGTTTGATGGAAAAATAAACCATGCCCTATAAATCTAAAGAGCGAAGTATGTTTAACTCGTATATCTATGAAATACTATTTTTCTCTAAAAACACATCATTGTCTGGCTTCTCCGTTATTAAATAAATACCCCAGTAGTGAACCCGTTGGCCCGCGGTTCATAGATCCTGGCAAAATTTTCAGCGAAAATGTTAATATTAAATGTTCTCACAAACGATGCAAACGGGTTAAACCAGCTTTTTAGCCACTGTATTCCTGAAATTAATCTAATTTTTTACTTCAGAAAGGGATTTTTGCAAAAAATATTTTACAATGTTTATGTCAACTAAGGGTATTTGTGCCGGGAGAAGTCAAAAAATTTGCCAGGGGCATTTTGCCTGGGAGAGTCAAAATTTTCCCAGGAGCACCGAAAAATACAAAGGCTCCCGTACAGTTTGGAGTAACCAGATCGTCTCTTGTATTACGGGTGTATTTTTTGTTATTGGCACATTTTGAAGTTTTCATCTTCAGGGTATTTGCGAAGGTCTGACGTACGAGGAAATCCAAGAGCGTTATCCGGAACAATTTGCTATCCGTGATCAGGATAAGTATCATTATCGATATCCGTCCGGTGAAGTGAGTGTTACATTATAAATTAAGATCTTATATATTTTCAGAATTATTTGTTATTCTAGATAGCTTGTAAGTGCAACACTCGTCAGAAAGTAATTTTCGGGACGACATATTGTGACGACTTCACGCAACTCCGTTGGAAGCATTTTTATACTGACGTAGCGAAATTTTGTTATTTTAATAATTGTTTTAATATCTGTACTGAGACGTATCATGGGAGACTCGTTCAGTATTCGCTCAGTTGACGACATTTAGTTTTGGCGAACACTATCATCAAAATGTTTTTATGTTTCGAAAACTTGAGGAAGATTATATAAATTTGAAGAAGCGGCGCTTTTAGAACTAATCGTGTTTTGATGTTTCAAGTGTAAAACAAACAGTGACGCACTAAGCAGATACATTTCAGAAACTATTGAATGATATTCGCATCATTTTGTTGGTTGATGTTCGATATGGGTATACTGCGTTGCCAATGTGGTTACGTCCGCTGCAGTGTTGATTCAAAACTGACTTAAATTCATCCATGATAACGATGCTTTTCATGACAGAAAGTTACGGTAAAGTTTAGTGACTGCTGGCATAAATTGCATTTTCAGCACTCAGAATTCACCACCTTGGCGATGAGAAAAGCTACTAGTGTATAATGCGGGTTTCACACAAAAATGCGAGCAGAAATCAGGCATTTTTGTCTCTTACGGCCTCTCGTAAGAGACAAAAATCTTTTAAGGCTGGCTGTATAATTTAAGTTTCATGTAGATAAGGCACTACATATAGATATACATTAAGGCACTTATGTATCGTATGGTCAGTTGTAAGATATTTTAGTCTCTTACAGCTGTCGTTAAGAGATTTTTGTCTTTCAGAGATAGCCATTGAAGTCAAATGTCTTTAACCGCTGCCCTTACGAGATTATAACAGTACAGACTTAAGGATAGTTATAACAGATTTTAGCTTGTTGTGCGTTGCAGTTTAAGAGAAAAGTTTTAAAAGACTTTAAAACCTTACGGATACCTGTAAGAGCCCTTTGTCTCTTATAGCTGGTTATAAAAGACAACATAGTTTCTTACAGCTAACCGCAAAAGGCAAAAATGTGTTACTACTAAATGAAAGAGATTTACGCCTGTTTTAGCTCGCTGTTAGGTATTTGTGTTTCGGGCATTTCTAAGAAACAAAAATCTCTTGTAGCAAGCTGTAAGAGACAATTCGTACAGCTTTTTACTAAAGCAACCTTTTTATCGGTCTAATTGATGTCGCAAATAGCTAATTTCTGTAATATTAAGAATATTATGCGTCATCTATGTCCCCATATTATGGGCGACCCAGCCTGCTAGAAATCGAGGTCCGCCCGGCCCGCAGCTGCAAAATTTCGGCTCAGCCCGTTTGCAATCGTGCGTAGGCAAGTTCAATATAAAGGATACGGGCTATATAAAGACAAAAAACGCATATCTGAAATGAGCCCAAGAAGGAATTCTTAAAACGAATCCAAGATTTTGGAACGTTGTACTATTCATTCGGTCTTTGACTGAGGTGAGAAGAAGCCGAAATTTTTCGGCCCGACTCGGCCCGTAAGAAATCGAGCTCGGCCCGTCCCGGATCTGTAACATTTCGGCCCCGCGCGGCTCGTTCGTAATCAGGTGGCCTCCAGCATGTAAATTCACCAGCTCTGGTCCTCAGCCTGAAATACATACATATAGCGCACAGTATTTCTCTAACCAGCCAGAACTTATAATTATTATTGTATCCTTAATTCCACCTCATGTGCATTTTACTAAGGAACCATGATATAAATTGCTGTTATAATATTCCCTGTAAAACTTGGAGCTTGGTAGTCATTTCTTTTGGTGTATATCATAGTTATCGTTTGTGCGCGTGATCGGAAAAGATATACGGAGTAGATAATTCTGTTTCCAGTATTCAATTCATAAAGTATAAGAGTATTTGTTGAGTTTCATTTGCTTTCCTTTGAAATATGAATGAAGCGTGGCTAATTTAGCCGCTAAATCCACGTTTATGAGGATCTAAGGTAGGATTCCACAAGTAATACTCAGGCAGGCAAGATCCAGTAGCAATATAGTCAAATCCGGCAGTTTGATCCTTAGCATAGAATATCCTAACAATACCACTGTAACATCCATGAAATGTGTTTAAATAACAAGTGTTTAAATAACAATCGCAAACTGTGCCTAGTGTTCATTAACATAACATCACTACATATGTACTTATTGGCTGTTTCATGTGAGCGTTCCTTCGCCAAGTGATCGATACTTTCCTTCCGATAAACTGTAAAATAGTGTCAAAAATAATAGTTTCTCGAAAATTATAAGTTTTCCCCACTGAAAATGATTGACCTAGTTTTGTTTGGCTTTATGCCTCCATTCTTATCTAACATAATAGCTGGGAGCGGTTTTATCAGTTTACAACCCTTTTGTGTTTGAACGTTATGTTGCTTGCGTCATTTTTCTCAAAAATCGTGTTAATCATCCAACTTAAAATTTCAAATATACATGCATATTTACGCTAAAGCCTGTTTTAAAACACAGGTAGGTACATATTTGCGACATAGTCATGTTTTTGAAAATAGCCATAAGCAATACGTAACTGAACCAGCACCATAAGACATCGGTTGATGGGATACGTACAGTTATAAGCATTGGTTGGTGTATTACAAGGTTACATTTACAAAAAATTGAGAATTATCTGTACTTGCTGCCGTCTGGCTCACCGATTGATGGGGATAGGAATAAGATATATATGCTTAGTTTGATGTGATTGCTTCTTTCCTTTGGCCGAAATTAGAGATTTGATCGTAATTGTTTGCGAATGGATTACCGATCTATGTGGTAGTTACTGTATAGTTTATTGTGATTAAAGAACTACTTTGGCCAAAATTTGCGATTTTATCAGTTAATTGTTGCCGTTCGGCTCATCGATTGAAGGATAGGGATAGTATAAGAGTAGTGTTATGTGATTACAGGGTTACTTTAGTCAAAAGTTGAGATTTGAGCCTTAGGTACTGCCGGCTGGCTCGCGGATCAATGATGTAGGTATAGTATAAGCATTGGTTAAAGTGATTACAAGTTTTCTGACCAGAAATTGAAATTGGGATCTGTACATTTTGCCGCCAGGCTCACCGATTGCTTGGGTAGGCATAGTATAGCTTGATGTGATTAGGATTACTTTGGCCAAAAATTGAGATTTAACCTGTAGTTGTTCCGGTTGGCTCACCGATTTATGGATTTGGTATAGTATAGTTTGTTGCGGTTACAGAGGTAGTTTTGCCAAAAATTGGGATTTTATCCGCAGTTGTTGCCGCCCGGTTCACCGATTGATGTGGTAGGTGTAATATAAGTATAGTTTGATGTGATTACCGGATTACGTTGGCCAAAAGTTGAGATTTCAGCCGTAGTTGTTGCCACCTGGCTTACCGATCAATGGTTTAAAGCATAGTTTGATGTGATTATATGGTTACTTTGGCCAAAAATTTGGAGTTGATTTGTAATTGTTACGGCCCGGCTCACCTATTGATGGGGTAGGTGTAGGATGAACATTGTTTGATAAGGTTACTTTGGTTAAAATTTGGAATTTGATCTGTAGTTGTTATCGCCTGGCTCACCAATTAATGGATAGTGTAAACACATTTGATGTAGTTACAGTGTTACTTTGGCCGTAATTTGGCCTGTGATTTTTGGCGCCCCGCTCGCCGATTGATGGGGTTGGTATATTATAATAGTTTGATGTAATTACAGTTACTTTGATTAAAATTCATAATATTGAGAATTCATACGTTTTTATAATCTATTTGAAATATTACATAATCTGTGAAAAATACAATTAATGCGAACAATGCATTTCAATGCAGTGGTATATATATTAAAGCGTTCCAATGAATTTGAACAAAGATATTAAAAGGATTTTATTCGACTTTCGTGTATATGACTGCTCGGGTATGTTGTTTCTTAACTTGGAAAAATGTAACATACTTCAGTAAAAACATACCAATGTTTGTTTTCAACGGCTATTTATGGCTTGGCGACTTTTTACATTTAGTTATAGTTAGAACCTTCCTACATGATGAATTATTATGTATGTCGTACAATGTATAACAAACTTTTGCCACGCCAGCGGATTGAACTACATCGTTTGGATTAGAGCCTTGTACGTTAGCCACTATGGTATTTAAGAACTTTTTCTCAGTCATGAACCTCATAAACCGAACGAATAACATGGCACATGCGAACGCACGCAGTACGAAAAGCTCGATTGGCTTATCGCGTCGCAATGAACAGTCACAAACATATGCATCTACGCGGGAAAGGCCTAAGAAATTAAACATGTTCATTTTGTGCAAAATGTTTTGATTCACGACTTTTACAGATGACTTGCCATAAGATTGCTTGGCGGAAGAATAATTTGATTATCCGAAAACAAACTCGCAGCATTTACAAAACCTTTCGCACGAGGCTTCACAACCCTAAATCACTATACACCTTTTAAAAACGCTGCTAAATGCGGTCATATTATTCGATTTAAGACAATATGATTGCAATTTGTTGACAATTTTATACGTCTTGATAGTTCATGAGAGCATTTTTGTTACAATACACAAATCAACTCCACAAAATTAACATTCAGATTCGATATGCATTTGTCCGTTTTATTTCTAACTACAGTTTGGACCTTAGTACACTAAATTGATCAAAATACACAATTTTTTGTAGCAAATCCACAGCTTTATAAAAAAGGATTTTATTAATGGTATTGTACTATGGTGTTTTAAAACAAAGATATCGGCTTCTAGTTGTGGCTTTGCTACCTTAGGCTACATCCGAGCTACTTCGACGCTATAAACAAATTCTGTTCGTTTTCTGTATTAAAGTTTGCAGCGGTTTACTTGGTGGCGCAATTGTTACATAAATCGTTGTAATATATCGAATTATGTTTATGGTTTTATGGTTTTTCATATATGAAATTTCAGTTTTTGGGGTAATTGAGAATTCGCAGACTGAAGCGCTCAGTACATTTCGATGTCGCCATAAATTTTATGCGTGAGTAAACTTAAAATGACCATCCTATTTTTAATATTGCAATATTTTTGTACGAACACTTTTCTGTGCTTGCTTAATGTATTAAAACCGATTTGAGAACATCAGTAAGGTGGTATGAAATGGGCAATTTTTGGTTCGTAAATTCTTTAATGAAATCTACAAATTGTTGAAAACAAAATTTTGTCAGTTTTAAATTCGTGCGTTTTGTTCATGAACAGTGTTACAGGGAGGCATCGCTCGACACATGGGATGCCATAACTCAGCAATGGAAACTATTTTAAACATATTGTTCAGCATTTGAACTCAAGAATTCTTAAACTTGTTAGTTAAAGCAAACGTATATTCTTAAGCAAATGTTGTTCGCGAACACAACCGTAGTTCTTAAATAAATTTACTTTTGTATAGATTATTTTGTCATGGAGAAATACGCAGCGACATCATTATGAGCATGTATGATTAAAATCACCAAGCATCAAATGTTTGCGAAGATTTGTTTTTAAAATTAAATATGCTTTGAAGATAATGACGTAGTAATCGTGCTCGCGCTGTGTTTGAATCGACAATTTATTAGTGAACATTTTATGGCTGAAATTGTTCGCGAACAAGTTCTTTTTTTATATAGTATTCCACTATGATTACAAGTTAATAATTTAATGACTGTGCATATTTGCTGAAAATTTATAATATGAAAATTGTTTGTTCGTGAATACTTGAACGTTTACTGAAACTCGTTTCGTGAACGGAAATTTGCTCAATTTCATTTGAGATGGCAATGTTCCCGAATGCTGAAAACTAAAAATTTTAACCACTTTAGGGTTGATTAATAAAAGAGAATCCTGAATTAGCAAAGTTCTAATCAGCAGTGAACCTTTTTTATTAATAAGAAATCGCAAAAATTCTGTTCCGAGACAGTTAGTAATTTCTGGCAGTTGGATTCGACTTTGTCTAATTTTGGTTAACGAAAAACCGTGCCAAATTCACTGTTTGTTTCGTAACAGCGGTTTTCGATCCCACATCGCCTTTGTTAAATTAGGATGGCCAACGGAGTCATTTTAAGTTTATACGCGCATTATTGCTAATGTGTTAGGTCATCGTCGAGCCTAACCATCAGATATTTAGGCACTCCCGTGGCGCATAAACATTGAAACGTGTCAAGTAGCGCTTGAAAACGTACCTGAAGCATTCGATGCAATCACAAAGCAGCATTGGGACTTGATTGTAATGGATTTGTTTTTCGCTCCGTGTGCCTACGTTGTTCTCGGGCGCATAGCTGCGGCTAATCAAGCAACGGTTTCAAGTATGCCGCGCGTGCCACAATATATTTCAATTTCAACTAGTTTATTTCCACACTTTTCGCTAAACGATTTTGGTTTGCCGATGCCTATAGCACAAGCTATTCCGAAGAAGTACTCGTTCGAGTTGAAACGATTTTGGGATCGCTTAACGTATTGTTTGGAGTACCGTATAGTCGAGCCAAGTAGGTTCTATGCTTTACAGATTATGCAAAAACAAACACGTATCGAATATTGCCTATCATTTTGGCTTAACATGATTAGAATAAATGATACCATTGCTGTCGTTTACCAGGCGGTGCAGCATCACTTTAAAGAGCTTTGCATTTATCCCAGTGTCATAAATTAAACGCATAAATTCTAACACCTAATGGAATGCTGTACTAGAAAACAGATCGCTGGCGTCCCGTTACCAACTGAAAATACTGCGTAGTGTCAATGTCCTTGTCGAGATATATTTACAGTGAAGCAAACATTTACCAGAGAAAACCGATATCGTTAAAAACAAGTTATCAACCTTATCATAACTGTATTATCGAAAGGACCTTATTATAACTGTATTATCGAACGGATTTTATTAAACTTGAGAGCATAAGTGGTAATGCATCTTTTCAAGGCATGGAAAATATACAAAGTCTCGTAAAGCCACTGCTTTTAAGCTTATGAAATCTGATGCACGCCGGTAGTATAAACCCTGAGATAAAACCTAAGCTTAGGCAGAGGCATTTGCTTTATTATATTGAGAACGGAATTTGTTTTGCGGCTATTATACGGGAGTGACGCACTTTCTTAAGAAGCTTATACCTGTAGTTTACACTGAAGCTAAAGCTAATTATAGTTGTATTTTGGACACAGCAACTTGTTCTAATTATCGCAAATATGCTTAACGATTACAAACTTTAGACAAAGATGTTACAATAAAGTTATACATACAGTATATGTGAATTTTCAAGTTTCCTGCACCATGCGTATACAGTTTATACAGTTACTGCTACAAGTCTTGGTATATAAATTCCGGTTGCGTTAATAAATGTGGCAGATACGTATGTACAATTATTGGCTATCTTGGGGCACGAGGGTAACTTGGCATTGAGCTTCGTGGGATCGTTTTCCTGTTCAAAAGATTGGTCGATAATTTCGTATTCAATAAAGTTAAATGATGCTGTGTTTAATATTTGCAGTGGTACCCATAAGCGGTGGACAGAATTCGTTACGTTCAATTTTTAGGGCTTCAAAGTGTTTTTGCTTGATACTAGATGATGTCCTTTTAGGCTGTAAGACCACAATCAGTGTCAATCTGAATGTTCGTTAAACACACGCGGTGGGGGTAAATGGTACCTTTATATTGTACACCAAGTAACATACACGGAAAATTCTTATGCTTAAAATATTACGTATTTCCTTATCGTTAATAAAAATCTAGCTTAATTATGCTTAATTTTAACAATAATTACGCTTATTGGAAACGTTTAACGAAAGTTTACGCTTAATATTAAGCTTTATTAATGCTAACTAGCATTTAACTATAATAATTAAGTTGGAAAGGCAAAGCTAACTATCTACGTAATATTTAGCAATATTATGCTTGAATTTTAAGTTTTAAGCACAATTATTTTAAAGTTTAAGCTTAATTTGTGTTAAAAGTTTTAGGTCCTCATTTAGAAAGATTATGCTGAATAATTAGCATAATTATACCACATAACTAGAGTAAATTCCTCCTTAATAATTAGTAAAGCTTAAGGACTGTAAGATATTTAGTATAGCTATGCTTAAAATAGTATATATATAATATTGCTAAATATTCAGCATAAATATTTTGAGTGTAAATATTTCATGTTCAGCTTCAAGTTTGCCAACATGTTTCGTCATCTGAAGTTATACGTTGTATATTTCTTTGGAAGGGTTCGGATTAACGTCCACTGTGTCTAAATTTTAATGTTAAAAATCATAGTGTCTCGAATCACAGCTAATCATGTAACAACACCGGCCTATTTTACCTTTAGCGGACGTATGTTGTAACGGTAGAAAAAAGAGCAGCCCACGATTTAGCAGCACTTCTACTTTTAGATCGAAAACGGCTTAGAATTCATTTCTGTTCCGCCCCTTAAAAGTTACATTGGACAAAACTGGTTTAATATGAATCATTTCAAACAATTCAAAATTAAGCAAAACTTAGGCTTTATCGCTCCATTAACCTTTCCCGCATAGAATCACACATTGCCACCAATGTACGATGCGACGCCATGCACTAATCTAGTTTGTCGTGGGGTGTGCGCTTGCACTCGTTTTGTTATTCGCTAGCCTTGGTAGGTTCCATAAGGAGCCTAGCAATAGCTCCTAAATAGCGTAGTGGCTAACGTACAAGGGTCCCACTCAAACGATCCCGGTTCAGTCTGCTGCGCGGCAGGATTGTCCAGCATTATACGAAATGCACATTAATTCATATGGAAACAGGTTAATTATGCTGAGCAGCAGTAAGGCGATAGCATTGATGTGATCAAAATGAAGCCAGTATTACACGCACATAAGTCCAAAACACCGAAATGTGGTTTTCACAGGCTATATATGTGTACTAATTAATCTGTTTTAAGTAGCAACAAAATACATCGACTCTCTCATCAAATCAGGCTTGGAACAACATCTGCCATCCAATTTCAGTCTGTCAATGCATAATCGCGACGCAACCTTCATTTATAGCCTTTATCCACCCTCACTAGACGTTCCAAGGGCGCTCATACGAAACGCATTGGAGTTTGGCGATGTTAACTGTCAACAAGCTTACGCTTACGGCAAACATCAACAACTACCGAGCGATTTGGAGAGATTTATTACTGACCCGGAATCTAAAGGAACAATCATAGCAGCATTTGGGCATATGGTCAACTGGGAAGACGCTCCGAACACTAAGATTGATGCGTTCCATGAAGCGTTCAAACACTTAGGGCACTATCGAATAATTTGGCAATACAGCGGCCGAACGTTGCCGAGCTTGCATAACGTGCGAACATCGAAATGGATTCCTCAAGCCCAACTATTGGCACACAACACAGCTAAAGTGTTTATTTCTCATATGGGCCTTAAGAGTACCGTTGAAGCTATTTGTAACGGAATTCCTGTTTTAGCATTTCCAATGTTTGCCGAACAACAGTTCAATACGTTAATGTTAGCAGTACGAAATGGCGGAGGTGTGGTTGTCGATAAGCTGCAATTTACTACAACAGATTTAACTTCCAACTTACTCAAAATTCTAAATGATACCGAACACAGATATAAGAAACCCGTCGATCGGCTTGCAACTTATATGGGAGATAAAATTCGTCCGGACTTAGACATCGGTGTGTTTTGGATTGAATTTGCGTTGAAGCATCATGCTCACATGCATTTACTTCGAGATCGCTCTAAATCGCTCAACATCGTTAAGTATGCCATGATCGACGTTCTTTTGTTTATTAGTCTTATGTCAATAAGTTTAGTTGTCGTTCTGTATAAATCAATAAAGATAGTATTTTTCATGTGCGCTGAGAAAAATGCATGACGATAATAGTTAGCTAAAGTAGATGTATATACATGGCAATGTTTGCGTAGGAAAGTTGGCAAGTTTGTCGAAAATCTTGTTGTACAGTCGAGATGCAATTTTTGTATCTAGTAAAAATTTGGCGAAAATTCCTGTCTGTACCTTTAAGGTCGTTCAAAACTAGTGAAACTAGCTTCCCTAGAATTTTCTATATATGCACAGCGAAAATATAGGCGGAAATTTCAGCCTGATAATAAATGACTGCTATTTGACCTGCTGGGAACCCTTATTCGCCACCTCCGACCTAGTGTCGGGCAACAGCCGGTTTCGAAGTCGAACGGCCGGCCGGCTGTCTGCTAACGGCCCGCTACCAGGCAACGGTCGGCCGATGGCTCAGCGGCTTCCCGACGATAAATGGCCGGCTTAGTACCAAGACGATTCCCTTACTACGATATTAATTTAATATTCATAAATAGTTCTCCTGTGTTTGTTCAAAATCGGTTCGTATCTGAAGGTCCTACACAGAGTTGTATAGCAAGTGCGGAATCTTACGCCTAGGTTAACTATATCAGCAAGAATACTATATTTGTTGTTGGTCGACGGTCGGTTTTGAGGTCTATCAAATACCGACACATACTACATTAATAATAAAAGTACATGACATATGCTTATATGACAAGATGGTACTAACTAGTTCACTACAAAATCCTTGCATGTTGGTTATAGAGGATTCTATATGGATCAAAAATTCCCATTAGTATGGTATATAAATCACTTGCTATATAGTAGTAAACGTAGAAACCACAGTCCATAACTGCGGACCAACGACTTTCAAGTATTCGTATAGAAACAATGTGGTTGCTATTTACATGTTTTTAAAAAATGTACAATTTTGAAATTGAGAAAATGATAGCCCGCTTCCGGTAGAATAGAATAGAAAAACAGCGACTACGTAAAATTTTCAGTGAACCCAATTAATCCATCAAGACCTCGACCTCCAAGTTTATAATTTGAGTAGTTTTTCAAATACCGAAATAATGTAGTACAAATAGCGTTTTAATCTTATTGACTTGAAAAACCTGATATTGAAATAAATATTTTGGTTCCAATCTTTAATCTGAGCGTTTCGGTAGCTGTATACACTTAATTTCGTCGCTTGACGCAGAATGTATACCACATTTAATATACTTAATAGTAAAGACGATAGTCGGGACTTCGTTGTTACTGACGTCTTATTACGTATGCATATCAGGGTTGGGCACCGGAAAAAACCAACGGAAAAAATGGTTTTTTTCCGTTATTTGCCTACCCCCACCCTCCTGAAAAAATGGAAAAAAACTATTTCAGTATTTTGGAGTCGAAAATAGTTGGAAAACCGTTATGCAACAAAATATTACGCCCGTGAGCATTATTTGCACCCATCTAAACAGCCTTTACATTTCATGCGTATGATTTATATGGTAGAAATGGTATAACTATACCTTTCAAGCATCAACTAAATTTATAATCTTAGCATAAGCATAACTTGCTTCCTTCATCGCATCAGAAACTTTTGGCCGATGGCAAATTTAAAATAACTAGGCGCGGTACTGAATAGAGCCGTGGGATTTGTATCGAGCATATGAAATCAGTAAAGTAGGCAGACACAGGACACACATGCCCACAGGTAGTTATGGGACCGGGGTTGGTTTCCCATAAAGTCAGCCTTCCTTCCAAGAAAACCCTAAAACCTAGTGGTTACACTCCTTGGTGGTTATCCAACCACCATTCCACCCCATGCACCGGTCTGTTTACCTGTGATAGATATCCACGGGCATGTATGGCATTTTTACCCCTACGGGTCATAAACTAAATAGATCGACAGTTTGGATCGTAGACTTAAATTACATACTCTATTGTATTAATGCGCTTCCAGCATACTTGGACGGTGGGCAGTTTGACGACAGTTAATAAATTTACACAATACTAAAAATATGAAATACTTTCACTTTTAATTCGAACCAAATAATTATACGCACTCCTATCGATATAGCCACCTTGTGGTTTTCACATAACGCTGCCCGTTGGAAAGATTGAAGCGCCGCTGCACTATGTAGTTGCAAATTCTATGTGACAACATTGCAGTTTTAGACCTTTTTCAGTAATTAAGACATTTACAATCAACATCTAGATACAATTTCGCATAAAACTGTGTTTCCTGCTATTTTTATAACAGGCTTAACAAGTAAAAAGCTAATGGTAAAATTTGACTTTTTTCCGAAAAAACGGGTTGGCCCGACTTTGTTCCGAAAAAACCAACCCTGATGCATACTATTACGCATTAATGTACTAGGACCAGTTCTGGCCCTAAGGGTTCCCAGCTGCTCCACCAATCTTCTTGGTGTGGCGCCCGGACAATCCCGGCTTTGACGACTCCCCGGTGATCTGCGAGACGACCTAAGGGAATCGCTTAGCTTAGCAGGCTGCCGGCGGGTTTACCCGGGTGTTCGGCCGGGCCCCTATTTCGGCCCACGTATCTAGTGGTGTGGAGGTCCCCCTGAGGAAGGGTCAACCCGTAGGCCTACTCACAGGTAATAAGGTTGACCCGCCTTTCCCTCATTAGCTTAAGTCCTAGACCCTAGCTATTTATGTCCCAACGAGCCACGCACTTTCTTAGTGTCCCATACTAAACCTCTACTGAGCCTGCATGCGCGTAATGTAACACTGGGAGCAATGGGGAGCAGACCCACGAAAGACTTTTGTTTTACCGCGGGGGGCGCTTCCGAGGAGGCTTACGTGCCCCATTGGCCTACGGGTAAAGTCCACTCAAAAAGTTTCTTTAGTGATCACTGCTTTGGATTTTCACATGTGTGAAATGACACTAGGTCGCTGGGGAGGTGCCCCCAGGACTATTTGTTCTGTTAGAGAAGGGTGGGATTTCATACGCTGGCTAAGCAAAACCTGGAAGTGTCCATTCATATAACATTAAATCGCCGGTACCTCATTGAAAACCGGTATTGCTTGCTTGAGTTATCCGTAGGTGAACGGATCAATTCTAGCGTCTAAAATTGTAAGAGTGTCAAGCCGTCGTTTCGTTATATTTAGAATAACTTAAATTCTAAACAGAAGGTATCGTGCCTTGGCAGCAAAACATATCGCTAAAACAACTATTTGACACACACATTTAGTTTCGGTTACAATGGTTATTCAAATACAACGGATTATATGCCGGCACTTCTATGCAAGGTATGACTACAAGATACCACGCACGGCACCAGGATATGGTCACGACAATAACGTGAGTTCGCATTAATTTCCCGAAATTCATTGGCAAAACAAAACCCACGACCCTTCGGTTTTGTGAACGAAAAAACTAAATCCGTACCCTTAAATTTGTTCTTTTTACCCGTGTCTCAGTGGAAATACCGGTGCACACGTCAATAATTGACCCTACCAGTGCCCTGCGTTCAGATGCCCCTATCTCGCCAAGTTCTTACTCGAGCCAAGAATCACCCGTTATAATTTTGTCACAGTCACACAATAATTCTCTAATTTGCATCCAAAAGAAACGGTACTGCGGCAGGCGAAAAGCTAGCAATGGTAAGAGGGTCAGGAAGCCAATGCCGCGTCTCTTGAAATACAGGCTGACGATGCTTGCCTTCCTCACTAGCCAACGTTAAGAGAAAGATTCAGAAGAGGATCTCCACCGTGGAGGCACGGCTGGAGAGTGTGTATCTTAAAAAACGCTTTCTTTGTACTTTCTGTGTTGGAGAGTAGCGAACTACTTTAGGAATCTCACGCAGGTAAGCTTGATTACAAGGGCACGGGCTAGACTAAAATTTTTTGGCACTGTGGTTTCTGAATGCTCACGACTGATTCTACCTTCGTACACCTCGCTGGCATCTCCAAGTGGTCATACTTACTAGGCTAATACTATTATGGTAAACCATAAGCGTTACGGCTTGGGATGTCTTTCCACAGGCCGTGACACGGACAGCAGCTGCTGACCAGTGCAGACAGACAAACAGTTAGAACTTATTAAGACGCTGCCAAATTGACCAGCATGGGACCCTATAATTGCTTTTCTAAATTTTATTTCAGAGCAATTATAGTACAAGAAAATACGAGCATCGACACAATTTATGCATTGACGTCATCATATGGGTTGGCAACAATGAGATACACAAACGATATAAGGTAATATTAATACTATCATTCGCAAGCTACCTCCAAAGTTAAAGGACAGCGATATTACCGTTAAGTTACAGACCAGGAAACAACCGTTTCCGTGATCCCCAACTAAAGCTAAATACAGCTCAGCTATGGAACAAAAATGTGCCCCGGTGTGCTTCGAAATTATCTTCATGTAGCGCGCGGCGTTACCGCTATTCTGGGCAATAACAGTTTTCTCTTTAGACAGCATAATTACGAATGTTGGGACGTTCCGGATGTAGGTTGATCGATCGGACAATATCGAACAAGAAACAGGATTGCTGATACGCGACAGAAATACTAAACCGTTACGCTCAAAAATATACACAGTTGAATGTGCGGGTATAAAATACAATACATAATGCAAATGAGAAAACTGCACAGTATTAGCTACGCGTTATCAATCAGGTACGTTTCTCAATACGGGTCGAAAAGCCCATTATGCCTAGAAAACAGGACAAGTCTCCAACATCTTTCAACGTATTGTGTCGTTCACGGAGAAGGGCCCCGTTGTAGCGGTTACCATCCCCTGAGACCTCGAGTATGTATGGTTAAGAATGTGCGTAACAACATTCGATTGTTGTTATATAGCTGCGAGTGCACGGAACAACATTCGAATGTAACAACATTAGCAATGTTGTTACACACAAGTGCTTATGCGTAACAGTGTACCAAAGTTGTTACGCATAACCCGCTTTGCGTAACAACTCACGAACGTTGTTATATACTATACTATCGTATGTAATGCGTCCATACACACGTTCGTATATGCTGATGATGCCGAGTAAATGCACACATTTCTCCGTGAACGACGCATATGCGAGCCTTTAGTTTAGCCTTAATTGCGAACGACCCTAACGCACGATAGATCATATATGAGATATAAGTGGCTTGAAAAATGCATACCGACCGGCTAAAAAGTTATCCGCTGGACAGGGTGGCTTGCTATACATTCTGTGTAAGTGTGATGATTTTATAATCACACGACAACAGTTGTGCCCGACGGCCTGCTGTACCCTATAATTTCGAGACTGGCAAAGCGTGCCAATCTGGATAAATCAATTATATACATCCATATTCGCACCACGTTTCACATTTCATAGAAACCGGAGCGATGCTATAGCGAAACCTAAGCCACGTATCCGTCTTTTAAAATAGTATATATAATTCTCAAGTATATCGCAATAAAGCTTATTGCCGAGCATCACGCATGAACGTTGTTACATGCTATCGAATGTAATGTTTCCACACACAGCGTGTATATGCTGATGATGCCGAGTAAATGCACAGATTTCTCCGTGAACGACGCATATGCGAGCCTTAGTTTAGCCTTAATTGCGAACGACCCTAACGCACGATAGATCATATATGAGATATAAGTGGCTTGAAAAATGCATACCGACCGGCTAAAAAGTTATCCATTGGACAGGGTGGCTTGCTATACATTCTATGTAAGCGTGATGATTTTATAGTCACACGACAACAGTTGCGTCCGACGGCCTGCTGTACCCTATAATTTCGAGACTGGCAAAGCGTGCCAATCTGGATAAATCAATTATATACATCCATATTCGCACCACGTTTCACATTTCATAGAAACCGGAGCGATGCCATAGCGAAACCTAAGCCACGTATCCGTCTTTTAAAATAGTATATATAATTCTCAAGTATATCGCAATAAAGCTTATTGCCGAGCATCACGACTACTTTGTCGGTGGAGCCTACAGCCCACTACTATCATCTCCCCGGCAAATTTTCCATTTCTCGCTGCTCGACTCCTATTATTATTACGCGTTTTCACGCAGGGGTGAAAATATGGAGCAGCCAGCAACTCTGGTAATTTAGATATTTCTAATAAACTGACGACGTATGAGACAGCCAGACAAGTATTGTTTTTGTGCGAGCAATTAAATGGTGGCCTAACGGGCGATGCAAATAAATATTGAACAACTTATAAATCAGCGACTGATTCGCTCCACAAAAATAAAGAGCTTTTTCTCCCGTCGGATCAGCGTCCGGAAGTTTTCCTGGCTGGATCAAATTTTAGAAATTTTTAGTCACAATTTTAACTTAACTTTCAACATTATCGTCAGGGGTTCCATGCCCCTGGTCACGTACGCTAATTTGATATTGAGGCTAGGAATTGTGACTGTTACTAAACCAGTAAATTCAGTCATGATACAAGAAAATGTCTCCTGCACAGAGGTATCCTGCATTTTGACGAGCATGAATCCCAATCGCCCTGGATCACTTTGTACTTTGCTAGTAATCGTAACTACACATAAATATCAGTTCGAATGCTGACAACCTATTGCCGCTCGAATTCATGCCCGCGCAAGCAAACCGTTCATAGACAGATTGGGATTCTAATTGATGTGATTTATGACAACACTGAGTACAAGTCACTTGAAGTGGTCCTAATCCATTTCACCACGCCGAACACTATAAGTATCTGAGCCTAGTGACCCGTTACGATAGAGTTCTCCGAAATCGTTATTTGGAAGCTGGCGGTATGGGCAGGACACTCTGTGCGTGTCAATTTTCTCTCTACGCTAACTCACTAGCGTGCCTCCCGTAGTTGTGCTGTTAAAGTGATGCATCTGAAATGTCGCATGCATGGCAAATTTCGATAAGAAGGATCCGAACGGATTTCAGTGATTGGCCTAACGTTAAGCTCTAATTTTGAACTCTGGGGGCGTAGTTTATCATGTCCCTACCTATTCGTTGCAACTAATGCAATACCACGTCTAACTCGTTAAATTTTGTGCTGTTTTCGACTGTTGACATCCTAACTAAATTTAACCGCAAGCATAATTTATTAAACTTCTATGATTAGTTATTTTGCTATTGTTCGATCTAAAGTGCCGGGGCAAAGCCCGCGACGCACATAAAGTTCCAAAATTTGCCAAAGTTTTCCCTTATTTCCATAAGTAAATTTTGCTTCAATTTGGGGTAATTTTTGACTGGTAGATATTTATGAATTAGCTTTATGCATCATTGTAGGGAGTTTTGGTGGTAGGCAATTTGCCCACCTGCTTCGTAGAACCTGGAGGCGTAATCTTTGCTGGTCCTGTGAGCCAGGGTTAGGCACCGGAAAAAAACCCAACGGAATAGGTGTTTTTTCCGTTTTATTCCTAAACCCCCCCCCAAAAAAAAATGGAAAAAAAACTATTTCAAAATTTTGCAGCCGAAAATAGTTGGAAAATCGTTATGCAACAAAATATTACGGCCATGCGCATTATTTACACTCATTTAAACAGTCTTTACATTTCATGCTTACGATTTATATGGTAGAAATGGTATAACACTATCCTCCAAGCATTGACTAAATATACCTATAATCTTAGCATAACCATAGCTTGCTACATTCACGGCATCAGAAACTTTTGCCCAATGGCAAATTTAAATTAAATAGGCGCGGTACTGAATAGAGCCATGAGATTTGTATCGAGCATGTGAAAGCAGTAAACTAGGCAGATACAGGCCAGGCATATATGCCCACAGGTGGATATGGAACGGGGGTTGGTTACCCATAAAGTCAGCCCCTCCAAAAAAAACCAAAAATCTAGGGATTATACCCTTTGATGATTATCTACCACCATCCCACTCCCCGCACCGGTCTGTTTACCTGTAATGGATATCTGCTGGCATGTATGGCATTTTTACCACGATGGGTCATAAACTAAATAGATCGACAGTTAGATCGTGGATATAAATTACATACTGTACTGCATTAATGCGCTTCCAGCATCTCTTGGACGGTGGGCAGTTTGACACCAGTTAGTAAGTTTACACAATACTAAAAACATGAAGTATTTTCACTATTAATTCGAACCAAATAATTATACGCACTCCTATCGTTAAAGCCACCGGGTGGTTTTCGCATAACCGTACCCGTTGAAACGATTTAAGTGACGCTGCACAGTATGGTAGTGGATGAAAATTCGGGTCTTTTCTTTTAGGCCCCAGCCAGAATTTGGTCAATTTTGAAGATACAGAGCTGCTATTGGTATAAATCGATTCAGCTCGATGAGGCGGTTCAGAAAATGCTCATTTCACAGACATCCCTGAAAATTTTTTCACGACTTTTTTGAGACCCCGTTCGGAATCCAAAAATTTTTTTCTTCGGAACATGAGATATATCTACTGGTGTGTATTTTATTGAAATCTGCGCCCCGTTAGAACGTCAAAATCAAAGCTCAAATATGTTAATCTGTGAATGGTCTATGAAAGTCTACAGGACAATACTAGAAAAACAAAGAAAACGTGAAAAACATAGCGATCGTCTTCGTTCCCATCACAAATTTTCGTTCAAGCGCTCCTAGGAAATTTGATTGCACAGTCGACAAAAGTTTAGCACAAAAGCAAACAGGGTTCGCGCATGATCCTTCCAGTTTATCAATGCACCACTGATTGACAGAGGCTTTATATACACGTTTATTTTTGTTTTATATATATGAACTAGCGCGCCATTATAAAGGTAACCCTTAGGGACCAAAGTGTAATGGGTGCCATCTCGTTCTCGATACACTAAGCCTAAGTCGAGGCGCTGCCGCTCCTTAACCCACCGCTTTAAGGTGTTTTTCTGATAATATAACGTTTTGCCCTTCAAGATTACCTGGGCTGGGGCTCATATATATCCGCTGATTGAATACTTTTATAACTTTGTAAGGTGCGGCGAGAAATTCAGTGTCTTAATGATTTTCGGATTTGTTCCAAATGTTCCCTTGGTCCTGCTTTAAATGTGTGGTTTGTACCATTTGGCTAAGCCTACGCCCGTGGGGAAGGAGATGGTAATCGTCAGGTATTCTTTCACAATAACTGGTGACACCTCATCTCGAAGCGAGGAGACTATCGTGGTCTTTTATGTTTATCACCGCCTACGCAATGACAAACCACTTATAATTTTCAAAGCCAACGGCTTAGAGATCACCGAAACGGAGTTTGTTTAGATCAGTTAAACCAAAAATTGAATCACAGAGAAGTGGTTCGTTTAATTTTATTTATTTATTGACCAGGAAGCCTCCTAATGAGGTGGCGGACTAGAGGTGCATTTAGAACTTACGGCATCCGAACGCATACGTAGAGTATCGTTCTTTCCAAGCACAAATACTAGTTTTCTCCGCACAGTTATGCATATCACGAAAATTCGGGTATTGTGGGGAACCCACACTTTGTGACTAGAGACAGGGGGTGCACTACAGCTTTGTCGACTAGTCACGACTACTATCCGTTAAAATTTTGATGAAATCGCGCACCTCCAGCCCTAAAACCTGGATCCTTCCTCTGAACTATTTAGGAGTCACATGTACCAAATCAGCAAATTGCGGAAATTAGAGTCGTGTTTGAATGCACCACAATGACATGTATACGTTATCATAAAAAGGGATAGAGAGCGATGATAAAATAGCAAAGCCAATATAGAAGCAATGTTGATTAAAATAATTGTGCCTTAATCTCAAGTGATTCCAATATTAGAATTTTCTCCGTGATATATTAGCTTTGGCCATAGGCTAATGCTCGACTCCAAAGCCGAGCCTACTTTCCTAAATTTTCTTAGCTCAATGTAATAACAGCAAATTTTATCACCCACCCTGAAGACTCGATAGGGCCCGCGTCCTCGCTACTAAGAACTTCAGTTGTTCGGCCAGAAGCGCTGCATGAGCGCGGAACGCTCAGAATTATGAAATCTGCTTAAGATCACAGGGAATCAAAATGGCTTTGGCTATTAATTGTTCCTAACTAACCACACGCACAAGATTCGACAAGTATTTCGATAAAATTCCAGAACCTAACTTTCAGTGTAGCCGTTATAGAAGTACCGGGTCAGTCAAAAGCGGACGGAATATTAAAATCGAGGGGCCCTGGACTAGCTACGTTCAACACGGTGGTGTTCCAGGGATTGAATACATTACGCTTAAATCTTAATTTTAGTTCAAGGGGAAAATAATCCCGCTATCCAACGACCGAGCTCCTACCCAACACTTATGACTTTCGATCCGACGGTCATCACCAGCTGTAACCATCATTTGCAAGCCTTTGTACATCTCTGCTGTACTCTTCGACAACGGAATCCTCGTAAACGTAAGAAAAATCCACCCGATCACGAACACATACCGCGTCAGAGCCGATTACCAGAGTCGACTGAACGGCGATCACTGTGGAAATCAATCTGATTAACCGAATTCGAGCTTTAATTCTAGATTAGAAATTTCGTGACAAGGAATAAGAGGGACGCCCCTGTCTTAAGAAATGGGCATTATTGTTATCAATGCGACACAAATGTAAAGTTTTGGTGATTGAAAAGGCGCCTATATCGGCTGTCCTTGATTAAATGGGAGGGCGGACGGAGGCCTGCCGGTATATTTAGATACGTCTGTTTGAGACGAACATTGTGATGGCTGACATGTCCACTTAGTGTTAAAATAAAATGTTTTGGAATTTTTGTGCAATACACGTATTATTTTTGGAGTGGTTTTAGCCAGTTATAGCAGGCAAATGAGAGTCCAACGAAGACCGCCACCAAATATCCTCGTGTTTGCCGGAAACACGCGAGGAAAAACCGGTATTTGGGAGCAAGGCAAAATATGAAAAATAGTCAAAATGGAAGAAAGATTTCAATTAACTGCTGTAACACAAACAGACCCGAAATCGGAGTAACTTTTACAGCAGCTTAATGGTTGAACAGATCGAGACCCACACGGGCTCGTGAATATTCATGAGATGTGAACTGCTTGTTGATTAAGCTCCTGCTTACTGCACTCCTGTTGGGAGAATAAGAGGCTACAAATCTATTAATCCTTCGTTTTTCGTGGATTTTCGGAGTAAAAGTAGAACTTTGTTTAAATCCATAGGTGACACAACAAGTGTAGCGAAACTCGATGTGTTCTTTAGTTATCCGGGCACACCCGGATTTCAGCAATCTAAGAGATTTGCGTGTCGCATATTCCACTTAAGGCATCACAATTTTGATATTTTGATTTTGGTGGATTTGGCTAATTTGGTTCGTTTGCACGATTTCGAACAGTTCCTACAGAAGGATTGACGGACACAGGGTAAGCTAGAGTGACTCACGTGATAAAACAATAAATAGATATTAGCCTCGTACAAATGCTATGATTACCATTCTTTTATATACCTATAAAAATTAAGCCCGACCGATTTCGTTGTACTTGATCTTGTTGACCAAACAGTATTTAGGTATAATTGGTAATATATCGAACGTGTTCTCCTCGAAATATTACCGTTCAACCGGTGCGGGACATTAAAACTGGCACCGATGTACTCGGAAACTGTTGTTGTCACAATTTGGTTTTCAGCTTTTCTGTTGGTGTGTATTACGGGTGTGTATTGTTAGTTATATGTACTACTACAACTCATGAATACGCACCAAAAATTAATCCCATTTGCGTTAAAATGTTGCGCTGGAGCCCATTTTTTTAATCATCGAGCAATACATTATGTTGCTTGCTGCTTACAAGCGTAAAGTTAATATTTTTAATTTTGGCAACCCTCATCCTAACTTTCAAACATTTACCATCCCCAAAATCCGACCAAACTTTCAAACATTTGCCGTTCACTTCACGGTGAGCGGTTTATTATAGCCTCCTATATATTCCCGGACGGTGGTATTTTGAGCTTATGGTTTGAATTTCAAATGTCACGATGAAGCAAGAATTTCTTAACCCACTTTGTGTGAATACTTTAACAGAAATGTCTTTTGCGACAACACAGAAAAGTATTATAAAATCGATTTTATTCTGAGGGCTACCAAAGAGAGCGGCAAAACATACAGAAATGCACAAAAACATACGGAAATTATACAAAATGTATGAAGCGATAATATCTAATTGAAAATACGCTCGAATTGAATCATCTGTCGAACCACTGCCTCAGTTGTTTAAAATTTTTAAATCTACAGGCATAGGCGGGATCCGCAAGTGTTCAGCCGTCGGCATGAGTTGGGGAATGCACGGTGGAGGGGGGTGGGTGGGTGGTGAATGGCGAAATTTCGCTTGGTTTTTCCAGTTTTGCTAAAATGTACCCTACTCTTTGCAAATTTATGCCTGTGTTCACTAATTTCCCAAATATTTGACAATTTTTGGGGAAATGTTAAAGCGTCAAGAAAATGGGAGGATGGCGTATTCGGTGCAAGGGGGTCGGAGCACGCCGAGCAGAGTAATCCCGTCCTATTTCCTGTGAGGATGTATGGTCAATTCTTTGTCACATACTCTCCAGAAAATAAGTTATTTTCCGTATTCTTGGGCCAGTATATGTATAAAATTATTATATACTTTATATACACTGCTGCAACAATAGCTCCTCATAAATTAATTCCTTCAAAGACCGTTCGTTATGCTGGAAGAAATTAGGGTAATCCTATTATTTATGACTTGGGATTTACAGAACTTTGAACCATGAGAGCCACGCCAACAATTTCGTCTTGGTTTGTGAATATACTAAGGAAATTCAAGGCCAAAATTTCATTTATGGTAAAATGAGATTTAATTTTGTGCATATCAACAATAATTAATACTTAGTTAGCACTGTGCATATCCATTTCGAGCACATTTTTACCTGGTACCTGTGACCTTGCCTATAACTTTATGTTGTCTAAACCAGCCAAATAACCCTTATTGTGACAGAATAATTAGGTTAGATCTATTTAGCGTCAAAACACTGTAAATTTAGTTACTGTTGTGTAAACTAGATGTAGCTTCATTTGCCTTCACAATATTAATTTATGCGCTATTAGTTTCTGTACTTATACCAATTATAGCATTTTCGGAATAACTGCGACTTGCATAGCGTCCAACTGCTTAACAACATCAAAAAACCTCATAACCAACAAGCCAAGCCATACTCTTTGGCGTAACAGTTTCTTTATGTCCATATCAATACAATCTTAAACAAACAAAGTCTAAAAGCGGAAAGTTCGAAGTTCCAACAAAAAGTAATTTAGGGACAAGCCAATACCGCTAGCTATGTTACTTTACTTTACAAGTTACTGCAATTTTAAACATTATGAAATATTGTATAAAATATATAAGATTTAATGCTAGAAAATAATAATTACAGGACAAATAATATGGATGGTTGTTTCATTTTGCGCATGCTACATATCATACAAAAGTCGCCGTAAACTTTTGCGTAGACATCAACTTTAGAGGTCGCTTAGCAAAAGTAAAACTGTGTATTTTTTATCTTAATCTTAACATGAACCTAAGATATACATCCAGCGGTACTTATACATTGTAATCACAGGCGCAGGCAGGAGGTATAGACCACAGCTTGATTAGACAGCTCGACGGACCCCCTATTTTTTAGTTTAGACGTGAAATCCACAACCCTTCCAAATTTGTAGTCTTTGCTATGTGCATAAACCAGGGTTTTTTTAAAATTCATGTTGTGCTAAAATGTGTGTTTTTTAAATTTAGGTGTGTTTTTGATATTTAGGTGTGTTTTTGACATTTACCTCTGTTTTTTGATTAACCCGCAAATACCCTGTTTTAGCGTTACAGGGAAGGTCAAGTAATGATAATTAACCGGCTACTAGCAATTTTATATTGATGCATGCATTATATATTTACACAATGGACCAATCAGTTATAGTCAGCACTAATTTTTTCATACTTTAGAATTTATAGACTTAGGTTCCACAGTTATGAACATTGTCAGTTTATAAGCATCAAGCGTTTAAAAATTTTGGTTTTTGTAGCCTTTTAATTAAACAGTTCAGGTGTGCTAAATTTTGTGTTTTTTGAAATTTGGTGTGTTTTTTGAAATGTCGCTGTGTTTTTGCACTACGAAAAACACAAAAAACCCTGACAAAAACTAATATTGATTATATAAATAGGTCTGTGCTATGCTCCTCATTGTATTCAGTTCTGACATAAAAATGTAAGTTCAAGCTTTATTCTTTGTTCGAAACAACTGTCGTTGGCTTCTCTGGCACCTTTAAACGATGCTCGAATTTTTCAAATTCCTGTTCCGCCATTTCATCGGATTCATCCATCACCTGAAAATGGAGAAAGAGTTGTAGTTAAAAATAATATTGAAACAAAGAATGGTCTTAAATGGAGGCTAGCGATGCTTAATGATGATTTATGATTTTGCTTTCTTGCTAAAATACAATCGGCTGGAATTATTGTTACTCATTTCTAAAGCCAGGGTGCCGTAACCTGCCAAGTCGAATTCTGTATCAGTATTGACACAAAACGCCAATATGTGGATACAAAATAGCGAATACACTCTTTATTTACTATATTTTGGTCCTCATACCTACATATCTAGTCAAATTAAATTATACAACTAAATTATATAGACAGTATTTATAATATTGAGTACCACAATAGAAATTCTTATTTTAGAAAATATCCATGTGACAGCTTGTTTAAAATATTTTCATCACTATTCAGAAGACCATAATTTTTGAATGAATATAATTTTAACCTAAACTTTCAAAAGACTAGTCGCCGCAGAAAAGAACAGTGCTTGCAAGTATTTATTAGGAATGCGCTAACAGTGCCGACAGATTTGAAAAATGTAGATAATTTATATTTAAATAAGCACTATTTCCATTTTGAATATATCATTGCACACAAAAGTCAAAGATTGTGATTGAGATCAACAAAAACGATAGCGACCATGCTGTGATAAATGTATTTACCTGCACTACTTGCTTGATTTCCGGGATATACCACTGCATCATATTTTCAATTCCCGCTTTAAGCGTTACCGTTGAGCTAGGACAACCCGTGCAGGCACCAACAAGCTTCAGCCGAAGCACTCCATCTTCGTAGCCCTGGACCAAGAATAATGCAATTACAACTTTGTTTGCAATTTCTTCGAAAACAATATTATTGACATAATAGTCAAAATACAATTTGACAAATAATTAAATTCTGAGCGTAGTGACTGAAACGACAGAAGCAAACAATTCTTACTAGGCGGAATAGCTGAGAAATTTGACAATGGCCGTTAATAGTTACTTTTTAGGGTGACAACCATAACCAACTTTGGCTGGGCGAATAGCTTACTTGAAAGCTTGAAAACACCATTTTGTGCCCTTTTAGGCGTGGAGCCTGATTCCGACATCTTCCCCAGAAAAAGAGGGCCGAAGGAGCTTGGGTATAGAAAATCACGTTATTTATTGTATCTCGACAATATAGATTGAGCTGAGGATATGTGGGTCAAACTGAGGTCATTTTGTTAAGCAAACATTATAATACGCTACTACGCAGCTTTCCTAGGATGCAGGATTTGGGCCAAATGTGATTCCCAACTAGCACATGAGGCCCAAAATACATGAAAACGGAAATATCTCCGCAACTGCTCGAGCTATGGCTGTTTTGGGTCTCATTCTCTACAGCCATTTATCCTATGTGAAACTGCAAATCGAGTGCAGATATTGTTATTATTTACGCTTCAGGATCAGGTGAAAACGGGTGTTTGAACAGGCCCATGTGACCTAAAATACACGAAAACGGCAATATTTTCGCATACGTTAGAGCTATGTGAGTGTCTCATTTTTGGTAGTGCAATTGATCTTTATGTACTTGCACACTATGAGTCCCTAACTGTATAATAAGCAGGTATATCCCCTTAAGTATCCAAGCAATACGGCCGATATTCAGTTCATTTTGAAAGCTGTGCTAAATATAGCTACATGTCTCGCTAAAGTACATATCCAACGCTCAGAATTCACAACCTTGGCGATAAAACAAGCTACTGGTATATTATCCATTAACTCATATTCATACACCATACAGGTTCAGGTCTATCGGCTTAGTGAGGCAGAAGGGTAGATGATGCCGGTGAGAGAGCGTGGTGCAGGGCCATGGAGGAGGTATATCAGGAGGTGTACGCAAGTGATAAATTCTTCAAATTTGTGAAATTCATAATTTTATTCAGGTTTTGGCAGATTTCGCCAATTTTTGCCGAAATTTTCCACAATTTTTACTAAAATTTTACCCAGTCTTCGCTAAAATTTTCGCCTTTTTACACAACCAGGAAGTGGGAGAAGTGCAGAGTTGGAGGGGTTAATATAACTTAGGGCGCCAACCCTTGAGGGAGCGGAGTAACATGACCGCTGTGGACACCTATTCTGCAGACTACGATAGTGTCATATACCGCAGCAGTAATAAACCCATTCACTGCAATTTGCAGTTCTTACAACCAAGAGCCGAAGGTGATATTTGACTATATTAAGGAACGTGACACTCTTCAGATTTATACTGTTACCCGACAGCGGTATGTCGCGGTCAATTTGGGCTTCACCCCCAAGAACAAAACTGACACTGTCGGTCTTAAAAGACCAATGCAGCCAACCTATATTATTGGATAACAAATAGCAGTATCATCCCCATAAACTTGGAAGGGGCAATGATTTTTTGTGAAACCGTGGTTGGAGAACATATTTTGTAGTTCATGAACTTGGGTGACGCTCATGTCAGTGATCTAAGAACAAGGGAGGGTTAAGTCATGAGTATGACCGACAATGTCGGTCATGTTCTGGGGTAGGCCTGGACGGTGACATACCACAAATGTTAGGTTAAACATTAAGTGGCCATTATAGGCTTGCTAACGATAATATTGCACAAGCCATAGTTTAAAAAAACAATCAAATTACCGAACTTACCATATAAACTACATCGCCACCATCTTCCTGAACGGTGGGACGAATTCGGGCATCGAGCAATTCTTTTATCATGATCACAGTTTCGTCGTCATCTTCCATTATTTCTGAAATGGCGACTATTACATTAGTGAACAAATCCAAAAATATCGGTAAAATATTCTTCTTGGCAGAACAAAATACAGTTATAAAAACTTTAGCTAATTATTGAACTACTGGCTGATTTGAATCAGATACTCTACAAAACTAGATGTTTCGCACGAACCGCTGGGTTTGTCATAGGATCACAATTAACGAGCAAAAATAGAAGCATAGATCACAATATGCCAGGCTTCAGCTTGAACATACGACCCCAAAATTATGTCTCCAGTTTGCTATATAAACTAATCGTATATCAATAATTCACAACAATTCAATAAACCACGTAGCAAACACTTCAGTCACATTTTTTAGTGCAGTGTTAATCCTATAATGACTTTATATGTTAAGAGAATCATTTACTTGCTTGGAACAAAAGACCCCAAATGGAAAAAATTCAGGTGCCAGCGGGAGTTGGACACACGCCTTCGCGACTGGTAGGATGGACAATGCGCTAGACCACTCGTCCACGTTTTAACAAATGTGTGCTGCTTTACATTGTGCGTTATTGTAATTTGAACAGTGGTGCTAGTTTCTCAAAAACATTTGAAACGCTGCAGATATTCTAGATTCTAGTCTTAATCATTTAGAGCGGGCAGAAAGTAATTAACAGCAATAAACCTGACCATTACCGTGGCAGAAATAAGACACTGAAAGCTAGCTAGCCGAATTTGGTGGTTAGAACCAGCAAAACCGTTACACAACAGCTACTGTTTTGCTTCTACGATTTGGATCACCCATTATATGCTAGCCTATGCGTCTGTTTATGTTCAACCACTGAAAAAATCATAATGAATGCTACAGCAGTTGTTTAGTTTCCTCAGAAACTCATACAACTGTAGAGGAGCAATTAATGGTTGCTATTACCTTGGTGAGCCCAACGGTAAATATCAATTTTATGATTCGCAGCACAAAAGTTGTGGCTAAAAATATTAGTCCCACATAATCCGGTAAGTTTTGCAGATTTACAAGATAAAGTGCCGTTTACTACGCTACTAATACTACAAGGTCGCGCTTCTTGGAGAAACGGTTATTTTTCCCTTTCGCCCCCTAAGGGATACAGCGATAATTTTCGTGCCATTCGACTCAGCTCGACGAGCTGGTTAAGAATATAGTAATTTCGGCCACTTATGTTTTTTCGATTTTTTGGGTTCCCTAGGTACCCAAAATTTCCAAAACTTTTGTCTCGATAAATGTATAATTTTATTTACCATTCGAACCGGACGGTTTGCGGAGCTGAGTCCAAATGGTGTTAAAGAAGTTAGCTGTATCTATTCATGTGGTAACGACTTAAACATATTTGGTGATGAAATTAGATTCAGCTAATTTTACCATCATTCTACGCAGCTCGTCAATGCGGCTCGCATCTAATATAAAATTATACACTTATCAAGAAAAAGTCTCTATTATGTTAAGTACCAATATAAAAAAACATTGTCGTAAAAGTAGCCGAAATAGAAATATTCTGAACCAGTTCGTCGACCTAAGGCGAATGGTGCTAAGATTATAGTTGCATTTCCAAAGTTAACCAAATTCAGCCTGGGGGGCTAAAGGAAAAGACCTTAAAGGAGCTGACAGTGGCTAGTCTGCGGTCAGCGACTGTTCCGAGCTTATAAACAGACCTCCCTCCGACCCGTATTCCCAGAAAGACATCAATATTCCAGAAATACATTAGGACTGATGTTAAGGCGATTTTTAGCAAAACTAGTTGACCCAATAATATACTTTTAATTTCAAGACGGAAGGCGGATATTTTCGAAATTTATAAACTACAACTTTCCAGAAAAATAAAGTCTATATGTCATTTATTAACGTTTAGGCCAATATCACTTGGAGTACTGGATGCATATTTAAATAATCAAAACATGCTTATTCTTAATAGAAATATAGTGTAATTATGTTTAATTTAGAGCATATATGCTTATCAAAAAGTTTTAGCAAAATTTACTACTCAATTATTAAGTTTAATATATAATAATAACAAACATTTAAACATAATTACACAGTTTTAATCTTTGTTTGTAGCAAAAACAAAGCTAAAAAGCTTCTTTGTATTTAGCAATATTATGCAAAAATTTTAAAATTTTAAACATTTTTACCATAATTTCTAAACATGTTCGGTCTTTATTTAGCATAATTATGGTAAAAAAATAAATTATAACATAGTTATAATAAAAAGCATAAATTCCTACTTAATATTTAGCATAGTCTAAGAGATGCAAGATATTTAGAGTTGTTAATCTAAAAACAGTATAATGTTGCTAAATAGCTTAGCATAAAAATTTTTAGTGCACAACTGCTCCCACTGTGTTCAGTAACCACGAAATACAGGCATTTTCTATTGGCAAGATTAAGCATGTTCAACTCCATGTAGCATACAGTAGGGGTAACATTCGTAATGTAGTAGGTTTGGAACACTGAAACCAACTTGTTTAATGATATAGATAACCCTATAAACCCATTGTTCACCAGCAATAACCAAGAAACTTTGTCAAAAATTTGCAAATATCAAGTTTTTGACGTTTTTGTATGTTGGTTGCAAACCGTAAAAAGGATTATAGCTTGAAAACGGCTATATGGACAAAAAAATATTATTATATGGCAAAATTACAGCTCTCACAAAATGGACTCAGTGTACATTTTTGATACGATGCGTCTGACAAGAGTTATATAAATTAAGTAATGGCGGAAGCCCCCCTCCCCTCCCAAAACCAACCAAATGTGGCTAAACTTATAACTTACCAATTCGAGTTTGTTTTATGAAACTTGGGCATGGAGCAGCGCAAAGCAAAGTTAGGTATACAATTAGTTTCCCTTACAGTTCGAATAAAAATTGTAAGAATACATCAATCCAGTTGTACCTACACAGGTATCTCAAGACACTCCAATTCATACGATCGAACGGGTTCAATATAATACTGAAACATTGTAGTTTCCAATAAAAAATAATACAATAGTACCTTTAAGGAGCGGATTTTAAGAAATTGTTTAGTTTGTAAAATGCATAATACTATCCTGCAGGCTATAACGTAAGATTCAATACCAGCACCAAACCACAGGAAGCAATTTTCATAATAGAAATGTAAAAATAATTTTGAATACCTGTATCGCTTGAAGGTTGCTCTTCAGTTAGTATTGGAGCACCGCTGGTAAAATAGTCCATTATAATGCCAAATATTTCGGGTTTCAAAATCGCCCAGTCGTAGTTGTCGTCATCGGCCTGAAACACAAATGCTATTGTGTACGAATTTAAGGGTATCGAAACAATCAACAAAGACGCTTTGCTTTCTTTTGTATGCTGAAAACCAAACATTCCATAGACTAAATTATACATTATACATCATTCAGCAGTAATTTATAGTAATAAAGATAGCCATTACATCAAATAAATTTACAAATTATTAAATAATGGTGTAGGAAAAATAAAGCAAAATGTTACATGCTATAGTGTCAATAGTCAATGTTCCAACATCATAAATATTCGATGGAATGTTAGCAGTATTACAGATTCAAACATCTGTTTCTCGCTCAAAATTCGCTTCACGGCTTACCACTAACATAAAATTCTATATTACTGGACTATACACAGGCCGAGAAAAGTGGGGACTTCAATGAGATCCTCAAGATTCATTCTCGTGGTAATACTTCGAGCGGGTAAAGGAGAAATTTCAATTTTTGCACATAATTTTTGACATGTTTTTGCTGCTTTCAAACCACCACTCAAAAGGAGGCCAGTATTATCCAGTATTTTCAACCATTTCCGTAAGTTTAAGACTTTGTTTGCGAGTGAATAAAGTCCTAGAATTGTATATAGGAATATCGTTAAATTTCAGAAAGGCCATTTACGAAACGTCCGAGATACGTTACAGCACTAACACCGCAACCATAAATAAATTAAACTAGTACTACCTTTGTTATCGTGATAAAATCTTGGCCGTAGAATACACGCTCAACGCCGGGTATTGTAAATAGCTGCCTAAAATGTTATATATATTATACACAGGTGTATCTAAGTGTTCGGATCTATCAGGTGCCACGGATGATATTAAAAATGCAACAACGAATGTCTAGGTCCAATACCGGTTATCTGAATATAATCTCAAACTGTCGGAACCCTAACAATCAAATCCATATTATTTGGAAAGACAACGGAACTTCACAATACCCAGATTTGCTATGAGATGATACGCTATTTCAAAGATGTTATTGAAATTTAACACTATCCTCAAAATATACATATATGATAATGAGCAAGAGTACCCAAATAATGTTATTATTTTTGGTAGCTGAATTCATCACTAACCTCAAAATATACATATATGATAATGAGCAAGAGTACCCAAATAATGTAATTATTTTTGGTAGCTGAATTCATCACTAACCTCAAAATATACATATATGATAATGAGCAAGAGTACCCTAATAATGTAATTATTTTTGGTAGCTGAATTCATCACTAACCTCAAAATATACATATATGATAATGAGCAAGAGTACCCTAGTAATGTAATTATTTCGGTAGCTGAATTATTAAAAATATATGTTTTAAAGAAAAAAGCTATTATGTTATATCTCTGCGTTTACGTTTGGTTTGAATTTTTTAATGTCGACTGAAACACTGCTAAAGGTAATATTACATACATAGTTGGATAAAATTAAAAGAAGCTTAAACATATTTTCAAATGGTTAACAATCTTTACAAATATGAAAAATTCCTTGGAATCCTTCACACTCCAATTCAATTAAAATTGTGAGATACATATCTCAGGTCTGTTAATAGCGCGACGACCCTATAGTTTAGAAGCATAATAATAGTAAAATTTAGATTAGACTAACTTCGCCAACGGAGACGATCGTGCAGACTGAATATTCGGAAAATCCACTGTTCCAGAATCAAGTACTTGCTGTCCGGGCAAAAATTTAAGGCTCCGCGGATTTGGTGTATCTTGAACTTGAATAAACATTGAGCGACGACCTGAATGATAAAGTAATATAAATTAATCATATCAAAATCAGTAGTGAAAATAAATATATCATTAACATATAATCAATATATGCACAAAGGTGGCGAACACATAAAAATATTATAATGTAAAACAAATCACATCCTCTCAAACACATATCCCATTTTTTTAATTTATTTTCCCAATATTGAACACTCTTATGTCACCGGATTCAGTTCGATAGCGAAAAATTGTTAGTTTGCTGCTTTCAAGTCCAGATCTCGTTACTCTGACACAAATGAACTGTTTTGAAGTGATTTTTAAAGAAGTTCGGAAATCAATATCGCAAATTTACAGTAATAGAAAACTACACACCCTGCTATTCATTGTCACTTTTCAAACTATTTTGGGCTCATTCTGGTTAAAAAGATAATTAATATCAACTATACCGGAGAGTTCTTAAAAAATTTTTAAAATAAATTTTGAGTACAGAAGAGAGCGAGTGTGATTGCACTGCAACAGGACAGTAGCACTTGCATGCTTACAAAATAAAGTTTAAATTTAAAACTATTGGGGAGGGGGTGCATAATGTGTTACATTTAAGCTGAGATCACACGTTTAATCGTCCAGACCAAAACTTGTAGCTTGAAAGCTGAACACAAATGATTAAGTAAAATCTAATGAGATGTTGGTAAAAACGTTTAATCTTGCTACGAGTTTTTTCGTTTCTTAGAGCCAATCGTGTCAAAGTTCAGATTTTTAAAAAGCAAAAATTAAAAAGAAATCATATCAGATTCTGTTCAGATTGGAAACTTGAATTTGGTGTAGCACTTTGCCACAGGCACAACAGAAGTCATGCAAGATCCAGAAGCGGCAGGTCGCGTGGCATAAAGAATTAACTTGACTCCTAAAGATTTTGTCCGACATATCGAAATCAGAAGCGGTGCCACAAGGTCGCGCTTTGCCTCAAGCAAACGTAATGATCCTGAAAAATCGTGACAGCGAAAAAAATGAATATACAGAAAAATTATGCAGATACGATTTGAAGCAATTGCCAAACGATAAGATCAAATAAAAATAATTTCAGCCATGAAAATCAGGCGACGGGTTTGATAATGTATGAAATTGTAGAAAAAGCAAGCTAATGGTGTTAGGTCTAGGAGGTTATATATTTAACTAAGCGAAGTCAGCAAAAAACCAGCTGGTTAGCCAACTTCTTAAGTTAAAGGTAATTACTTTATACAATTGGCTGTACTTTCATCAAATTGATAATTAACTCATACCAAGATGCAATACAATGTTCTAAGTTATTACATCGTGTCAATTAGAGTAGTGTACGGCAACGCTGGCTTCGAAGTCGCAAACGGCTAGCCATCAGCTGGCTGGCAAATTCTTCACATTTTCGATACGCATAATGTGTGTGATGGTCAATGGACGGCTGAACAGGTAGTTGCTTCTTAATGAAACAAGAAACTATACATAAAAATGATTTTTCAGCACTTATTCGAAATTTGCCTATTTTGCATATGAAGGCTTTTCGCGAGGACAATGGGACGGCCAATGCACTACCCAACGCCTAGGCAAACTATAGCACCATCGCGCTCCATTTAGTTCCGACAGTTGAGGCCTATCATTAAACGTTGACGCATATTTGTTTAATAACATATTATAAATTAAATACGTCAAGTAACACTAGACGGAACAAATGCGGCTATTGATGATTATACATATATACCTAAAAGTTCCAGTATCTGATTTAATCGCTTGCGACACAGCAGTATGCCTTATGATGACGGCCAGTGTAGCGATGACAAACCTTACAATGATGACCTACGCCCTTCACAACCAACTGTCAACGACCACAACGTTGTCCTATGTGCAATAATTTAATGCCGACCGGTCGACGGCTTTCACAACCGTTGCACAACAAGATAGCACGTTTAAATCAGTGGATGCTTTGGAAGATACACTGCCAAAACCCTTAAATACGTACAATATTAAAACCAGCTCGAACTTACTAGTTTTAGGAACTAAAACTTTCTTACTTGTTGATGCCAGACATGTTGCTGTCTGAAAACATTGTGCTGTTTCAAGTGACAATTACTGTATTTTCTTAAACAACGAAATCTCACAATTATACATTGGATACATAAACTATAATTAGTAATGTCCGCGGTCCGGTATGGATCGGCTTTGAAATTCGTTGGTCAGGAACAGGATTGTTGGTACGACTCAGATTGTTGAAAATTTTAGATGAGAACAGCAAATTTCCTCATTGAAAAAGTCTATTTATTTGATATATAATAGTATATACATGGTTCAGTACCATCGTTACCAAAAACCATGTATTAAATAGTTGCAATAAGATTCAGACGCATAACAGATCATATTTAAGAATCAAAAAAATCCGAATAAAATTTGATGCTGTATGCGACCTATTTAAATCTTACCTGAATTGGGAGGATCATATTTTAACAGGCTTCAGACATATAATAGCCATACATTGATGCTGTTAAAGGATGATGACCGAATATTTTTACAATATGAAGGTATTGTAATGACGACATACGTTAACGTATGCCCGTACCTTGTTTCATAATTGTAATTTCAATGTGACATTCAGCGCGCTGTGGCAATTCCGTAACATGTTCCTCAATTTTGAGATATATATAGCACCGATCTACTCGGTGTACCGTTAGCTCAATCAGCGTCACAGGCGACATCTTGACCAAGAATCTCAATCCCATTTTCGGAAGAATTTCATCGCCTTAATCGAAAAATCCACTGCCAGGACGAAGCCGACACCATTTCAAAGGTTTGCCAGACTGTTCAAACTTAAAACAACCACACAGACTTGTGATAGAATGTTGGCGTTGGTCCAAATAATTTCTGGTGTATATATCATACAGCTTAATGTTATATATACCTATTAAATGAAAAATGTAACCATCAACATCCCGAACAAGATACCGAGAGATTCAAGCTTAATCGTCATCAATTTATCGAGTAGGTAATTGCAACTATTAAACCACGTGTGGCGCCTTTTGGCTTTGTAGTTTGGCTGTGTTAGAGATTGATAAGTTTTTAATTACACCGGGCTTTATAATGTTTATTGCATGAGACTATAAATTTCAAAACCTTTCACACCGAAGTATATCAAATTATACATTTGCGGACAAAAACTTTTTTCGAACATTATGAGTATGCTATTGGGAATCCTAAAACACCGAAAAAATATTCGTCACAAAACTGACCGAAATCAATATTTTCTGAACCAGCTGAGTCGAACGTGACGAAATTATTGCGTATTTTTACAACTTACTACTTCTGCTGGTGGTGGAACGAAAGAAACGCCTAAGAATGTTCCGAGAATAACACTGAATACGATAGATTTTGAACGGCGGAAAAAATGCTGCTAATATTTTTACTCCAAATAGACCCACCCAACCACATTCCCTCAGATAGAGAATACTGCTACTTCATTCAAAATCTCATTCAGAATATTTGAATGGTCTAAATACATATACTAGATATTGTCCACCAACAAAATCTTTCACATCCACGCTGTTTGAAGTAAACATCAAATATCGTTTTGATGGTTCAATCATTTCAACGTCACTATCCACCTGTCAAATAAACTCCATTAGATATGATACTTTAAGATATGCTACTGCCAGCTTTGAATAAAATAAGATTACGAGAAGATAAGAATAAGATTATAGTATATGTCAGCAATTCCAAAACTGTATAAATTTCTGCTTCACTATATCCATGTTGAAAATCTTCACTAATCACAGGGGCTCGATATCAGACAAAGCACTTTACGAGATATAGCTGTGAACTAGGACTTTTGCTAAAGGGGCTAATAATTCGAACCTCTTGTGAAATGAGCCATACATGCCTGAAGGCGCGAATATTGCAGCTCTAACTTTTTTCGGTTTGCCCAATTCTTCCTTAACGACACATCAGTTGGCTTACGGTTTCTACAGTTGGACATAGCCAGTGGCCAATAAAACGTAATTTCAACCGCATGTAATAAGATCTGTACTTCTGTCCAAAAGCGTCGTAACGATGTACAATAATCATTTAGTAACGCCGGCTATCCCTTGCTACAACCACTATTCGCTTAGCGCAATGTCGAAAATATCTAAAATACTAAAAATCGAAGTAGTCTTTATACTGTACCAGTTTGTAAAAACTAAGTGATTCTTTATTGCGTCAGCAGCACAATCGCTTTAATTTTTGGTAAATATTCGTAATAGTTTTTTCACTTGTTACAATATTTGTGGATAAAATCATATAAGCTTTTGTTCACTGATAAACATGATAATTTTGTCACGAAGGTATGTATACGTAAATCATTGTTTAGAACCTAGAGAAGTACAATATTAAAATTGTTGTCGCGCCTAGTGCTTTAATGTTTATGTTTTTCATCCTTCAATGCTAAACGACTTAAGCCATTGTGTCATCCTAAAACAACTACTACCTCATTCACAATAATATGGCTCTATTTCGGCTAGTAACGGAAATATGCTTAACAGAATCGTATTAAGAAATCAAATACTAAAATAATCTTAGGTGACCAGGCTGTGTTCATACTGCGTCCAACCCGCAGTCAGATTTGTGATTGACTTGCATCAACCACTGTGTACGGCCACGTTCCTTGCCTTCCATGCATAGACTCTGTACTGAAAGCGCGGATACGTTGTCACAATCTCCTTCATATCATTGTTTGACAAGGAGTTTATAAATTGTGCGTTATTGAATTGGATGCAATGTAAAAACCGCCTAACGCTTCTAAACAATCTTCGCATCCTGATCAGGTCGATTTGGTAGGCGCAATAAATCTCCATAATTGTGATTTATACCAGCTGTGAAAATATTTTATACAAAATCCTCTTGGTTTAAGATGGTATGGTGATAAAGTTAAATAATTTTTCGGATTCGATCAGATCGATTTGAGCAGTGTATAAAATTCCATCGCTTGAAGTAAAGTTTGCAAATCACGATCTGTTGTAACCAATCGCGCGAGATGTGCAATCTTGTCATTTTTTGCATAATGAAAAAGTCCATTAACACATATTTTTGATTTATCGTATATATATTTGATACCTAGCTATGTACGTCAACGGCAATCTGACCGACTTTCACCGCCTTCGAATAACGGCGTAGTAATTTCGATTTCTGTATTACCCGTTTACAGCTTGAGCTATAGCTAGATAACATCAGTTTATCTAAAACTTTCTTGAATACATTCATTAAGTCGCTCAATTTTTCTCAGCTAATACGCAACTTGTTTGTTTAATATCTGGTAATTGAGATAGAGATACGACAATTATTTTAATTGTATTTCTGTTATTTTGGCTAAGTGGACAAATGATTCATGTTTCCATTTTTTGTAAGCGAGTATCCCATGGGCGAACCGCGTTGAGGCCATGCTGTTCTTGATATACGAAGTTTAAGCCTTAGCCTTCAATATGGTGTATGTAACGTAGCCTACAGTAGCATTAGTAGTGTTGTATGTAGTGCAGATGGTTTAAATCATGATTCTTTCTATATTATCGTTGTTGTATATATACCAACCAGGCCATTTTTAAAGAAATATATACTTGGTTTATCATTGCGTCGATATGTTCCAAATTTTAGATATGATTACTTCGTCTATAGATTAGACCGAGCATATATTGTATAATCAAGAGTAATAGATATAGTTAGGAAAATTGAAACTGAAATATGTACTTGATTCTGGTTTTCATAGTCCGCAGGTTTACTGAATTGTTCAGCTAAGATCGCTTCATATCGTTTTCGTGTCAGAACTGTTTTGGGGTGCTTTCAGGCCAATAATTGTCAACCCAATGCCTATCCCGAACACAAGTTATTAATTCCCTAAGCTAGATCGCCCACACTGATTAGGTACCCATAAAAACAATAAAAACGAATCTTTTTGGCTTATCTTACAAGATAATTGGATCAAAATGTTTGTATCTCGATACCAAAAATTTGTGCACTCTAAAAGACATAAATGTATTTAAAATAAATATGTTAGAGCTCAGAAATATTAATGTTCACCAGACATAGCGACTCCATTCTGTCTGGATAGCGTGACCTATGTAAACGTTTATGAAAAAGCTTAAATGATTAAAAGTCACATATTGTGATAGAACCAATAGGCGAATTATAAGGATGGGCAATCACTAATTTTGACACCAAGCCATCGTCCCCACTTTTTTGACTGATAAAACGTCTAGTGTCTCCTGTAATAAACGCACGCGATTTTAAACAATTTATATCTTTTAGTAACTGCTCACTTTTTTTGGATTTGCACCAATCACAAATGCTAAATGTTGGATTTCAACAATGATATGTACACCAAAAAGCGTGCTTCGTCCGAGATATTCCAACCAGTGCTAAAACAGGCTCCTACTATTTGAAAAACAAACAAGAAAAACGAGAAACTATAAGGCTAAAAACGTGTTACAGAAGCGATAATAATCAATGATACATTGTTTACTGCTATTAAAATTAGACAATCATAAATAAATGTTGTTAATTTGTTTGGATCATAGTTAATAGCTCGGTCATAGCCAAGTATTTTAAAGGTCCAGCAAGGAGAATATATATCATTGCTACCAAAATGGCAATAATAGATCATCCTTCTTTTTTGATATAGCTAACGCCAAG
>JASANE010011822.1:0-11614 GCA_030248225.1 Trileptium ribeirensis
AAAGTTAGCAACTGCGTTAAATTTATTACGACACTAAACAGGACCATAAGCAGCATGGTACTGGATCGATTGCGGCCAGACGAAAGACAAATGCACAGAACGGAAGTAAAAAAGGGTTGAAAAATCAAATCCTGCCACCTCTTAATCGAGTCCCTAATCAGCCACGTAACCCATCTGTCGTTATTCCGCAAGTATGCAGCCCCTGTTTAACGCTAAACGAGGCATTTAATTTCTTCTGCCGATGAGTATATGTAAGTCGATGCGATATTGTCGAGCAGCTTTTGAAGACAAAACGCTAATCGCCACTCTATCGATGTCAGCAGACTATTGTAAAACCATCAACCGCTGCTCAGTGGAGTGTTCTGTAAACCAGGAATAAGTTGCAGGATTTGCTTCTCGTTCTTAACTTACGGCACAATTGCTCTAAGCGAGGTAGCGCTCATTTTAGAGTTCTTTCTGTTTTAAAAAACTGTGGTTTACGTCTAGCTTATGTTTTAGCTCATATTTACACTAAGATGCATTCGGATCCTGTTAGGCTTATCTTACCCTACCGATCTAGATAATGATGATTTGTCTCCTTAAACTGCCACACAAGAGTATAAATTTGACCCTTAACAATCTGTAAGCAACTTTTAAGTTGAAGGACAAACCAGCATTTTTGCTTAGAGCCGGGTGAAAAATTGTCATAAAATCAATCTGATCTTCTAAACATGCAACTGGCAACGGGTTTTTATAAGAACTTCTATCAGCAAACATCAGTTTTTCAGTCTTTTAGTTTAAGCTTTTAGTCTTTGAACATCTAAATGCCTACTACATTCGTATTTTAGGTGTTGAAGTAAACGTTGAGATGACAATCAACGACATTACAAGTTTGTCCGATGTGGAGTCAGAATTTGTTCTTGATTTATTTTTTTCTGAAATATGGGTTGATCCATCGCTCAACTACACCCATCTTCCCGGAACATGTTTGCGCAATCTTACGCTTAGTCTTGAATTTTTGTCGCAAATTTGGCAGCCGAATATTTGCATTGTGAACTCGAGGTAAAGAAATCTAAATAAAGCGCTTCTCGTAGAATAGTCAAAATGAATGCTTAGATTTTATGTATTCATTGCATTAACAATAATGACTGTTCGTATGTAGTTAGCATTACATAAAATTTAGGCATACTTCGTCTGCTGGCTAGTTAAATTCTAGCGCCTATTTAAGGCGGAAAATGGTGAGCAAAACATGAACGTAACAAATCAGGTAAGGTTGCTAACTAAATTTGCCGAAATTAGCGTATTCGCAACTGTCGTATAATATTGAGTCTGTACTGAAATTAATGTAGGAAGCAAAAAAGCTACTACTAACTTGATGCACCTTTGTATACATTTTATTACGGACTAATCTGATCATACCTCCCCATAGGGGGAAAGGGGAACTATTCCTGTGAAGCATCGAACCCCCAAGCCCCGATCTCCGCCCGGGTGGTTGTCCGCACCAACCCCCTCCCCCCTATCCTATGCAGAACCTATTGTTATTTCAACCTACTAAAACTTGCCATTGCTCTGCGTCAACTGAAAACATTGCGAGGTTCGTTGCATAGCGTGAGTTTGGTTACGTATTGTTATTTGCTCGCGTTATGAGGGGATGAAAGGATTCGAGCAACAGCGTCGCCATAGCTCAGTGGTTATCTATCGCAATTCAAAGCCAACCGATCCGGATTCGATTCATCGCGCCAGCAACAGTTTGTTCATCGGTAGTCGAATGCATATTTGCGAAGTAGGAGTTAAGGTTAAAACAAATTATAGGTCGACGTCTTCACCGTCGTTGTTTGCAAAACTTCAATTTTGACCAACTTAAAACATAAAAGTTAGATTAATATTCTCAAAAATATAGACACTAAAAGTTTGGAAGCTCTGTGGCTAAATCATACGAAAAGTCACATCATGCTTTCTGAACTACTCACAAAAATGCAACGATTTCAGTTATTACTAATCGTCAAATACTCAACTGTTTACACGAAAGTTTCCAAATCAGTTGGAGGCATAAAGCAAACAGTTAAGAGTTTTATCAAAAAATATAAATGCTACGCAAATGAAAGCAAATTAAATATAGGTGTTTTTAAATTGGCGCCGATGCCGAAGAATTTGTTGTTGTGCTGTTGGCACTTCTAAAAGAAAATGTCTAAATATAATTTTGAAGAGCTGGCAAGCTATTGTCCTATCGATATACTACTAAAGCCAAGCCCGTAATGTAAGCATGAGATTAAGCCGAGATTGGCCGAAGCCGAAGATTAAAAATCCGTAAGACAAAGCCGGAATCCTGACGTCCTCAACACTTCTGTAATAAGATGGTTTGCGGTAATAGTTTTTCCGCTGGGCCGGAAGGACATGCTAAACAATTATAAGCACTGACTTTTATAAATACTCACTATCCGTGCAACTAAGTTAATGAAACGTAACACATGTCCAAAAGCACACAGCTGCGGTGTATAAGGCAAGTTTGTTTAGTTTTTCCGCTGGGCCGGAAGGACATGCTAAACAATTATAAGCACTGACTTTTATAAATACTCACTATCCGTGCAACTAAGTTAATGAAACGTAACACATGTCCAAAAGCACACAGCTGCGGTGTATAAGGCAAGTTTGTTTAACATTAATGCCAGATTATACTAGAATCTTCGCTGGGACAGCTAAGTTTCCACAGTTTTTGAAACCTTTTGCAAGCTTGTATTGCACCTGATTCGGAGCATGACAGGCTAGATTAAAAATTAAACTCGCATAAATAACTCTTTTATGCCCACTAGGTTTAAACAGACCGAACACACTTAGTGAAGCGCTGTGTTAACTGAGTTTGTCGTATGATGTATGTTTCCACTAGTGTTGCTATGCGCTCGTGTTATAAGGCTCTTTTGGAATTCAGACATAGCTCAAAGATGGCTCAGAGATTTGCGAATGCAGCATTCACTAGTGCTCCCCGGTGCGGTCCTTGGCTCCGGAATGCGTTTCTCAAACATTGCACGATTAAGCCAATTAAGCCAGTGAAAGGTTTAAGCCAATTCAGAAACATTATAGGATATTTCGTAAATACAGAAACACTGTTTTGCCGGCTTCTCCAAATTTGGAGTCGGCCATTTTTAGCATTTCTGGTTGCTCTCAGTCGTGCCTCCCAAAATTTTGGCCCTCATTTTTAAAATTTAGTTGGTAATTTCTTGCTTCCCCAGGAAACTTCCGAGTTGAAACAAAAAACTGTTTTCTAAAAACTCGGATACTATCTATGCTTTCTAATATACCATTCCCGAGCAAAAAATAAATTTCGTGAAAATTTGTTTGATGTTTGTTTTTAAAGGCAATAAAAGCAATATAAGCAGTGTTCCTGTGGCCATTTATTAACTCCGTTATCTTGTGATTTAAACTACTCTATTTCTGCTATATTTAAATGATTTTGAACCGATATAGGCTCGATTCTTACCTAAATTCATATTTTATCAACTAACGTCAATAGAATCAACGAGATAGCAAGGCTTTCAATCACATTTTATTGGTGCTATGTTAGCCCAATAGTAATCTATACGTTAGGAGCTAAAACAAGAGCTACTCAAAATCAAAAAAAGATGAAATCGGGAGATGAATACGGCATCTCAAGATGCGTAGGACTGCGCGCAAGACCAGTAGGCTCCGCAGCTGATAAGCTGTACTGCATTATATTGCGATCCGTGTAAATTGTTATACGCATTTCCTAAAGAGATTTAAAGTGCAGCCGCTCGGACACCCCATTTTTGAGGGGAGCGAGATCGGTTAAACCGATAGCAACTATCCAACCGACCTCTAAAACTGGGGGTTTGAGCATCCACCCCTCCCGGTTCAAAGCTAGCACAGGGTCCGAGTTGCCTATCATAAAACTGGGGGCATGTGCATGATGCCCGCAGAAATGAGGAGATAAGGCCGGAAACGCCTTTATCATCGGACACGCGCTAACTTTAGAGAGCTGGGAAATGTCATACTCCTATATTATGCAATCTTGATCTTATTTATAAAATATGAATTGCACAAAATGATTGTCAATGAAAGATTACGATGTCAAACGACAGCATTGGTCGGGGAAACAGTAAGATTTTGTTGATAAAATTTATCACGTAATAGATAAATAAAACAATCCTCAGAGCTAAAAATGAGCTATATTTAAGCATATGTAAGCTTTAGTGACAAAGTCAATTTCTCTAAAATCCAGCTACTATAGCAATTGAGAATAGAAACATAAAAAAATTCAAACATATAAAATTGCATCAATCGCATTATATTTAAATGCGTATTCTCTTAAATATTTTTCTATTTATTTTAATTCTGTTTTCGCGTATCATTCAGTATGCTGTCAAATAACGTTTTATTTCCTGATTACAATTATTCAGGCAAGCTGAAATCCATAATTCTCCGTCGGAAAATGTATTCCTCATTCTGTATTCCGATGGACGGGTATGGCGTAACTGTCGCATGAAAGTTACAGCACCATGTACGATTAATCTTAAACGATTTCCATTCGATCAGCAGCCTTGTTCAATGATTATGGAGAGTTATTCGTTTAATTCTCAAAAAGTTCGGCTTAAGTGGTTCGAAAGTAAGTGAAAAAGCAAAATCAGCGTCGTAAGCCGTACCTATGGGAATTTACATCAAGATCATAGGTGTAGATGGCGGTGTAAAGGGTTAACCCCTACGCGTCGGACACAACCCCCCAAGCTAAATCTAAGCCAACCTGGCTCCACACTCCCCTTTCTCCAACATAGCCCCTTCTACCACCGCCGCGCCAAAGTCGTGTGAAAAAAATAGGCAAAAATAGACTAAAAATAGGCAAAATTGGGTAAAATATCAAAAAATTTGTGTCCCTGAAAATGTTAAAAATTCATCCCCTAACCAACTCCCTCTCCAACGAGGACCTATCCACCAGCCCTTCCCCAATCATCTGCCCCCTAAGCCGCCAGACCTTCGATACTGATAATCAAGATACAAACTTGTATCATAACCATTTAGTGCCATTTGTACACAAAACGTAGGCAGCGCACATACTGTGAATTGCGTAAGGTTAATTGTTGTGCTAAGTTTGACGTACAGTGTATGTTTGCAGGTGCGTTGTTATTAGTTGGCATTGCCAGGTTGCTTAAGAAATATAACAACAGCTCCTCTAGATAGCTCAGAAGTTTGCGTACATCGATTTCACTCGTGCAAACCGGGTCCGATGCCTATCTCTGGCCTGACTTTGTCAACATACAGGCTACTCGGATTAAATTCGGGTGCGAAAGGGAGAATATCTACTGTAATTTGTGAAGAACTTTATTGCAACGCATGTATGCGCACATTTAATATAAAATTAACGTCAGTCAATAATTATTTTCTTAGCTAGAATACAATATATTGCGTTTTTATAGTTTTGTAGTAAAATTTGCCAAGATCATGTTACAATACCATGATTGGTAAATTACGCTCTGTATACTCGTCTAGTTTAACCCTTTCCCACATGAATTAATGTGTGCTTCGTACAATTTTGAATAATCCTCTGCCGCATCGGCGAATTGATCCTAGAACTTTTGAATACTAGTCACGTGCCTTAGATATTATGCTATGTAGGAGCTGTTCCTTGATTTCTTACGGAACCTCACAAAGCTAGGTAATAACAATGAACTTACAGAACGCACACTCCACGACAAACTCGATTTGTGCATTGCGTCGTAACGTACACTGTTATAATTGTGTGACTTCATGCGAGAAACAGTGAAAGACCCACCATTGGGCCTTAACACTCTAGTCTTGGGAGAATACCAATACATGCTCATAGGGGGAGAGGAGGATTATCCACCGTGAGGCTCAGTCCCCCTCAGGGCGTTGTTGGCCTATCTCGCCCCTCACCCGGAGGTAGTCTGATCTCCCTGACGACCCGTACCATACCCCTTAACACTATCCCCACCTCAACGCCCACGGAAGGTGGGCGTAGGATATTTTAGCTAAAATAGGTAAAAACCGGGCGGAAGTAAGCGAAAATTCTGCGAAATTGGCAAAAATTGATGGAAAATTATAAAACTTATGAGAAAATTGCTAAAATTGTAGTGTAGTGGTAGCAAGCTAGTCTTGCGAGGCAGAGGTTCGGGTTCAGGTCCCACTATTCCACTGTAAGATCTGTCGCGGATCTTTTTATATATATCGCACGGTGGATCATTCTTTATCTACAAATAAGGAAAGGCCATAAAGTCAAGTGCGGTGGCTTGACTATTCTTAAAAACTTCAAACATTTTAATCCACTAATTAAGCATGATATATATTGCAATTTCACTCTACCCTTGCAGAGCACGTGAAGACTCGTTTTTATGGTCGATGAATGGCTGAAGCTAAAAATTTATAATATGCCCATGTATAATATTCATTATATATCACAGTTCTCGAACAATCGTCGTCTCAGTGAGGTAAACACATAGTCGGTGGGGCTTTTTGGGGTATATTATTGAAAATTTTAGGAACTCAAAATTTATTTTCAATTTTTCTGAAATTTGCCCGATTTTTGCCAACTTGCGATGAATCTTTCTTCTTTCTCCATATTTTTATTGATTTTACTCCGTTTAGCTAATTTTTACCATACTTTTGCCTATTTTTCCTAAAATCTCCGCGCGCCTCTACTAGCCTATGGACACCTATGATATATACGTCAAATGCGGAGTGGTAATGTAGCATGCGTCATGTACAACTTAAGAAATCCTGAAATGTCGATCGCAACACACGTAAGATATGTAATGGCAAAAAGTAATTTACACAAACCAGTCTGTAATGGAAGTTGAACTTAAATAATATTACATGTGGTGTTTTCTTATTGCAGAAAATGTCACAACAACTTATATCCAACAAATCTACTAATTCAAATAAAATCAAAATTTTTTGAAAGCCATGCTATTAGTCATGAGGATGTTTCAGATTTTATCTCGACACTGATAGTAAACACGATCGGCTGGTACAGGATGATCACTGTTGGATATAAGTTGTTGTGACATTTTCTGCAATAAGAAAACACCACATGTAATATTATTTAAGTTCAACTTCCATTACAGACTGGTTTGTGTAATTACTTTTTTGCCATTACATATCTTACGTGTGTTGCGATCGACATTTGGTTTTCTTAAGTTGTACATGACGCATGCATTCCCCACTACCATTTGACGTATATATCATAGGTGCTCATAGGCTAGTAGAGGCGCGCATTTAAATAGGCAAAAGTATGGTAAAAATTGACTACAAAAATTTAAAAATAAAATCAAAATACAAAAATATGGAGAAAGAAGAAGATTCATCAAAAATTCGATTTCAGAAAAATTGAAAATAAATTTTGAGTTCCTAAAATTTTCAATAATACCCCAAAAAGCCCCACGACTAATATGTTTACCTCACTGAGACGACGATTGTTGCGAGAAAACTGTGATATATAATGAATATTATACATGGGCATATTAAATTTTTAGCTTCAGCCATTCATCGACCATAAAAACAAGTCTTCACGTGCTCTTCAAGGGTAGATCATAAAGTTCAATATATCATGCTTAATTAGTGGATTAAAATGTTTGAAGTTTTTAAGAATAGTCAAGCCACCGCACTTGACTTATGGCCTTTCCTTATTTGTAGATAAAAGAGAATGATCCATATAAAAAATTGACAGATCTTACAGTGGAATAGTGGGGAACCTGTCAAACCCGAACCTCTGCCTCGCGGAGCTACAGCTTGCTCCCACTACACTACAATTTTTAGCGATTTTCTCATAGCTTATAATTTTTACCAGTCAATTTTTGCCAATTTCGCAAAAATTTTCGCTTACTTCCGCCGGTTTACCTATTTAGCTAAAATATATTACGCCCCACTCCGTGGGGTTAGGATAATGTTAAGGGGGTATGGTACAGTACGGTAGTCGGGGAGATACAGACTTGCCCTCCGGGTGAGAGGTGGGCCAACAACGCCTAAGGGGGACTGAGCCTCACGTGGATAATCCTCCCTCTCCCCCCTATGAGCATGTATTGGTCCTCTCCCGAGTAGAGTGTAAGCCGAATGGTGGGTCTTTCACTGTTTCTCGCGTGGAAGTCGCGTATTGACGGTGTACATTTTACGACGCGAATCCGCCCGAATCAATTGGAGTGTGCGTTCTGTAATTTCATTGTTATTACCTAGCTTCTGAGGTTCCGGTGATCAAGGAACAGCTCCTACATAGGCATGATATCTAAGGCACATAACTGTCAAAAGTTCTAGGATCAATTCGCCGATGCGGCAAAGGAGTTGTCGAAATTGTACGAGAGCACACATTTAATTCATGTGGGAAAAGGGTTAAACTAGGACGAGTATACAGAGCGTAAATTTACCAATTGGTATTGTAACATGATCTTGGCAAATTTTACTACAAAACTATTAGAAAACGCAATATATTGTATTCTAGCTAAGAAAATAATTATTGACTGACGTTAATTTTATATTAAATGTGCGCATACAGTATGTACATTCCCGATAAAGTTCTTCACCACTACAGTAGATATTCTCCCTTTCGCACCCGAATTTAATCCGAGTCGCCCCTGTATGTTGACAAAGTCAGGCCAGAGGGTGGGCATCGGATTGCACGAGTGGAGTGCGATGTACGCAAAGTTTTCCTGGCCTGGAGGAGCTGTTGTTATATTTCTACAGCGACCTGGCAATGCCACGAGAACACGGCCTGCAACGTGTCTAGCGTCAAACTTAGGCACAAAACTTACGCAATTCGGCATCTCTTTTTGTGTACAATGTTAAATGGTTATGATACTTGAGATTGTCAGTATCGAAAGGTCTGGCACTAGGGGCAGAATGATGGGAGGTGAATAAGTCCTCGTTTGCAAAGAGGGAGTTGGTTAGGGATGAATTTTTCACAGTTTCAGGGACACAAATTTTTGATATTTTACCCAATTTGCCTATTTTTAGTCTCCTTTTGCTTTCACACGATTTGCACGTGGTCAAAGGGGCTATGTTGGGAGAAGGGGGAGATATGAGCCAGTTGCGCTTGCGATTTGTGTCCAACACATAAGTTCTTTTAGCCGCCATCTTGCACCTATGATCTTGGTGTAAATTCCCATAGGTACGGCTTACCGGAGCGCTGATTTTGTTTTCCACTTACCGAACCAGTTTAGTTTTGGAAATTTTTTTTGAGAAGATTAAACGGAAAAATAACTCTCCATAATCATTGAACAAGGTATGATCGAATGAAAATGTTGCACAATCGTACATGGTGCCTCTTCATGGAGGCGTACCCGTCCATCGGGACAGGGAATGGGAATCTTTCGACGAAGAGAATTATAGTTTTCAGCTTGCCTGAATAATTGTAATCAGGAAATAAAACGTTATTTGACAGCATACCAAACAATACGCAAAAACAGAAAAAATTAAAAATAAATGAGAAAATATTTAAGAGAGATACGCATTTTAAATATAATGCCGATTAATGATTTTATATGTTTGAATTTTTTTATGTTTCTATTCTCAATTGCTCTGCCTAGTATTGATTAACTTTTATTAAAGCTTACATATGCTTAAATATAGCTCATTTTTAGCTCTGAGGATTGTTTTATTTATCTATTACGTGATAAATTTATCAACAAAAATATTTCCCCCAAACCAATGCTGTCGTTTGCGTCGTTAATCTTTCATTGACAATTTGTGCAATTCATACAAGATCGCATCATAGGAGCCTGCGACGTTTCCCGGCTCTCTAAAGTTAGCGCGTGCTCAAATGGTGGAGGCGCGCTCGGCCTTATCTCCTCATTTCTGCGGGCAGTCATGCACATGCCCCCAAGTGGGATAGGCAACAAAAACCCCCTATACTAAGCTTGAACCGGGAGGGTGGACGAACCCCCAGTTTTAGAGGTCGGTTGGTTGCTTTGTCGGTTTAACCGATCTCGCTCCCCTCAAAAATGGGTGTCGAGCGGCTGCACTTTGAAATCTCTTTCCAGAAAATGCGTCTGACAATTTTACACGGATCGCAATATTTCGTGGGCTGCGGAGAAACCATGTTACGCGCACAGTACGCATCTTGAGATCGTCTCGTCTCCCGATTTCATCTTTTTTTGATTTTCAGATAGTCTTTGTTTTAGCTCCTAACGTAGATCAGATTACTATTGGGTTAATTAGCACCAATAAAATGTGATTGGAAAGCCTTGCTATCTCGTTGAGAAAAAAATCTATTGTTGACGTTCATTTGGAAATAAAATATGAATTTCAGGTAAGAATCGACCCTATATCGGTTAGAAAATCATTTCAAATATAACGGAAATAGGAGTAGTTTAAATCACAGAGTAACGGAGTTAATAAATGGCCACAGGAACAGCCCATATTGCTTTTATTGCCTTTAAAAAACAAAACATCAAACAAAATTTTCACGAAAGTTTTTGCTCGGGAATGGTATATTCAAAAGCATGACAGTATCCGAGTTTTTAGGAAAAGAGCATTTTTTTGTTTCAACTCGGAAGTTTCCTGGGGAAAAGGAGGGTACAACTAAATTTTAAAAAGTGAAATTTCCCGATTTTTCGGAGACAACTGAGAGCAACCAGAAATATTGGAAATGGCCGAATTGCAAATTTGGAGAACCTGCCGCGAAACATGTTTCCTGTATTTACGAAATATCCTATAATGTTTCTGAATCACTTTTTAAAGTCTCACTAAGATTTGATTGGCTTAATCGTACAAATATTTTGGCGGGAGAGCATTCCGGAGCCAAGGAGGCGGGGAGGCGTCATGAATGCTGCATTCGCCAAATCTCTGAGCGGCGTCTTGAGCTCTGTGTCTGAAATTTCCCAAAAGACCCTTATGACGCGAGCGCATGGCGACGCGCTAAGTGGAAAACATACATCCATACGACAAACTCAGTTAACACAGCGCTTCACTGAGTGTGTTCGGTCTGTAGAATTTCTCATCAGGAGCCGTAAAAAAGTTGCCTTCTGCGAGTTTAATTTTTAATCTAGCCTGTCATGCTCAAATCAGGTGCAATACAACTTGAAGGTTCAAAAACTGTGGAAACTTAGCTGTCCCACAAAGATTCTAGTATAATCTGGCATTAATGTTAAACAGAACTACCTACGCCGCAGCTGTGTGTTTGGACATGTGTTTCGTAACTTAGTTGCACGGATAGTGAGTATTTATAAAAGTCAGTGCTTATAATTGTTTAGCATGTCCTTCGGCCCAGCGGAAAACAAACTTGCCTTATACACCGCAGCTGTGTGTTTGGACATGTGTTACGTTTTTCGTAACTTAGTTGCACAGAATAGTGAGTATTTATAAAAGTCAGTGCCTATAACTTTTAGCATGTCCTTCCGGCCCAGCGGAACATTTACCGCAAACCAGTCTGTAATGGAAGTTGAACTTAAATAATATTACATGTGGTGTTTTCTTATTGCAGAAAATGTCACAACAACTTATATCCAACAGTGATCATCCTGTACCAGCCGATCGTGTTTACTATCAGTGTCGAGATAAAATCTGAAACATCCTCATGACTAATAGCATGGCTTTCAAAAAATTTTGATTTTATTTGAATTAGTAGATTTGTTGGATATAAGTTGTTGTGACATTTTCTGCAATAAGAAAACACCACATGTAT
>JASANE010011823.1:0-14822 GCA_030248225.1 Trileptium ribeirensis
CACAACAACAGGCGAAGCCTGCTAATCGACTACCCAGCCACACCACGTTAGACAGCAGCAACAGGGAGAGACCAGAAACAGCCACACAGCGCAACGAGCTGCTTAACAGAAGCACAGAGACAATCGAGAGACACCCAGGAGATTAGTAATAACCAAACGACGCACAGCGATGTATGAACAAAAAACAGGAGACCAGCAGAAACGGAAAGATATGACCAAGATACAGTGCAGAAAGCTGTTATAAAAGACATCAGGCAAACAGTAAAGCCCAAGACGTGCGTAGTAAAAGAAGAGTGAACACGCAACAGCTAATAGCGAGCGGTCACCGAAAAAGGGAGGGTTACGCCCATAAGTAAGAATGTGCGAGCAAAGCACAAGTACGGGACTGTATGCTGATGGCCAGCCTAAGCCCAACTGCACGTTGTTGGGTGAAAAATCCGACGGGGGCCCGTGCAAGTTCGCTAATAGCAGTATACATGCAACATTGAAAACAAAGAGACAGACACACAGGAGTCGGTCCAGAGGTTTCCTGATGCAATATCAGGAGGTATTGTGTCAGTCCCTAGTATAAAAGTGGTATGCATGCCAGCATTAGGAAACAGTCCGATGTAAAATTTTGAAGCGAGTGGTTGGATTGCCTGACAAATAGTGGCGGCTGTTGTATGTATTTATTCTTAAATTCCTGGATTTCAGTGGTCAGGATATGTTAGCAGTGTTGCAAACCTTGCAGTATTTAATGGAAAGAATTTTGTACGGTTGCCCAAAATTTATTCTAATTTAATCAGGCTTTGCAGTGCACGATTTCGGGCTTGTCTCTGCAGTTATTTTGTAAACTCCTCGTAGTAGAGCACGTCCAGAATGATCTATGTTGTAGAACTTAGCTGAGACAACCACATTGTGGTAGCAGAGTTTTCTGCGCACGAAATTGTCCGTGTAGATCGCCGGATCCGACAATGAATATCAGCAATAGCCAAAATTTCGAGGCATTCTTAAAGAACAAATTATAATTGGCTTGATTTGAGTGGCACGCTAGGTGAGGCATTGCAGCTTCACCAGGCATCGGGCTGCCCTGGCTCACCTAGGCAATGTATATAAAGGTAGTAATATGCCTGATATGGCTGTGTTATTATCATTATTTTTGTATTCTATTCCATGATATCTGGTGGATGTGCGAAAGGCTAATTATGGTAGTGACAATATACGGTGGATCTACGAAAATATATATCAACGTATATATGGCCAAATCAAGCCACTGCATGTAACGGACTAAAACATAATATGTAATTATATACGAGATCTCTTGTAATTTCGCTGACAAAAATATGTCACATCAAAAAATGCAGGTACCTAGCATACGCTACTAAAAATTCATGAATTTTGATCAGAGTACAAATTCCGAGCCGTGGCCTAAGATTTGGCTTTAAATTTGTACATGTAAAAGTTTCAACAGTACCTAGATTTTCAACTAGGTTAAATGCAGTCAAATTCAGTGACCATAAGCAATTCGCAAGAGTCACTGTAAAATTTTTTAATGCGTGAGTAAACTTAAGGTGACTCCGCCAACCATTCTATTCTGTCATTACCGATACCACAAACTCTTGTTACGGAACACCGGCTTAATTTCACTCGGTTTTTCGCTAACCGAAAATTGGCAAAATCAAATTCAAGTGCTAGAAATTAGACCTTGTGTGCGAACAGAATTTCCGCGATTTCAGTTGGTAGAAATTCTGTTCCCCAATGCATTATCATTTAACTTTGGATTAAAAAATTTTATCCAAAAGTGACATAACAATCAAACCGACAAATTTTCGTTCTCATAAATTTGGATGATTTTACTTCAATTTTCACGAACACAAAATGGTTAGATTTCAATCGCGAGCACTGTGTTCGAGAACAGTTTTACGCCGAGTTTCAATTGACCAAAAAGTGTTCCGTAACAAATTTTATCCAAAAATACAAAATAGGATGGTTGGTGGGGTCACCTTAAGTTTACTCGCGCATAATAGCAGAAATTTTCGGTTGTCGTACACGGAAATTCGCTAGCCCTCGTAATTTGGGTGTTTGACAGACCCACAGGGATCGATTATCAGTACGCCTCTAAGTTGAACTCAGGACCTCTCATTTATTTCGGTCCCATACGGTCATCTTTGGGCGCTAAAAGCATTAAAAAATTACACCTTCGTAGTACTAAAAATTAGAGAATACATTCAGTTTTCATGAGTAAACCGTGTTGATTGTTTGAAGAATAACCTGGTTGCAAACTTTGATATAATTGAAACGAATTATTTTGTATCGAAATGTCTAGGATGAAAGAATTAGTCCCTTTGATAAAATGGCCTCAATTACACCTGTCTATCACAAACTTCTGCTTGGCTTTAATATGATATCAAAATTTTGTCAAGGCCGGCTTGAAAGTAAAGAGCTTAAAATTAAATTTCCCCACAAGACATTATATTTTGATGGACAAACCCCACAGGTCTAGGATGTAGGCCGAAATAAATGCAAATTCTGTGAATAGTCCGAACATGTAAATGTAAGACTGGAACTTTGCATCAACTGTATCGTAAAAATGTAACATGTGCATGTTTTATGTGTAACTGAATTCTTTTGATAATGCCGTATCTTATTTCATAGTACCTTGGATCGTAGTAAACTTTAATGGTGAACGTTGTCCAAAGCGATCCTAGCAAATCACTAGGAAAGTTGAAATGTAAACCTAATTATTAAACAGAATGTAAAGTCGAAACGATACTTTAAAAGGTTCAACTGTATAAGCTACAACATCGGTGTCAAATTTTTAAAGCTAATATATGTGTTCTTACCGAAATGGCTTATTCCGAGCACGTAGCAGAAATAAATATCTATAAACTCTTTGATGGCCCGTTGTTCTAGATTGCATGGATGTGCTTGATTGACTGTCCCCGGAACACATCAGTCAGAGCGTGCTCAGCCACATCAAATTAAATCACGCGCTGGATCCGCTAGTATGACATAAATAGTTTCAAAAATTCATGGCACATTTTGACTATGTTATCACTGTTTACTATCGAATACACGAACCATTTAGGCCTTTATATTTGTAGCTTAGTATTGTGGATGGTTAATTTGAAGCAGAGCCTCATTCAGAGACTTACCTTTTTAGTTTGAGTGGTTACAGTCTGTGTTCTGATCTAATATAATTCCTTTATTGAGAAGTGTGTTTGAATCACCTTCTAATTTGAAACACTTTCTCTACTCCGTTGGTATCAGGTCCAGTGAAAGTAAAACCGATGCTATGCATCGTCACTGAATAGAAGCTTCTATCATACAACTGTCGAAATGCTTGTCCTTGAAGTATTCTTGGAACTATCTAGTTTGAAGCTGGCAGAAAGGGTACCTGTAGAACTAAAAATAAGGTGAAAGCAGAGAGATCGGAAATCAATGCGGTGAACTAGGCTAACCTCAGGACTAGAAAATCCGAGCTGATATGCTAGACATGAAGCCACTGGTTTGATCACTAAAGATATCAACGAAAACTCTCTGTCTCTGGACGCTTAGTAGGGTGTGTACATCGCTTAAACCAGGTTGAGGAAAGCATTAGTTGAGCTTCTTCTATTTAGAAGGAGTAGGTTTGAATGATCAGCGTGCTACTGACAAAGCGATGGAAACTAATTTTTTAAGAATCACTCCCACATTATTAAATTTATCAGAGTTGATAACCAAGGGAAACCAACAAAAATGCCTCGAGAGAAGCGACCAAAATATATACCAAAAGTGAGCAAAATATTTACACCGTTGCTAAGAGATCCAAAACTGAGCTTTGCTCGGATAAGAACCCAAACCCAAGATAACAGGACTCCATTGAGCTCAAATTCAACTTTTAAACTCCTCTGGCTAATTGTTGTGAGAAAGTAATCTGTTCCATAACGAAGAATTGACAGTTATGAAGAAATGCTAACTTTAACACCATTCCGTACCATTAGTGATGTAGCCAGTTCAAACCAGTTTTATATCCTTTGCAAGTTGAAGGTGCAATCAAGAATTAATATGTTAAACTTAGGCACAAGAAAATGGCTGGAGTATATCTTTGAAAATCAGAACCTTGTCTCGGCCCTCGGTTATAAATCTCCGAGCCGTCTGCAGAAAATATACATTGTATCTCTGATAAGAAGTAGGCAACAGTGAGTAGAGTGTGATTCAAACCTAAGCAACGTCGTGCCCAATTAGCTGTAAACATTAGCCTAGGGTATCTATGAGAACATTTTTACTACCTGATTCTTAAATTTTATGCGAGGAGAACTTTAGTAGAACCATGCAAATTGACCTTTCATGGGAGAATGTTCCCGGAGCTAAAATGTAGATCAAACCGTTTGGTCAGTACTTTTTCGATAAATCTCATTTATTTAAGCAAACATTTAGTCGGACACTGGAAAGCGCAAAGTTGAGCCAGGTTAGGTCAAAACGTATGGCAGTTGAGTGCTCGATCTCAACAGCTGGAACAGAATTTCTTCCTGAATCAGCATCCGCTAAAATTTCGACTAGCAAGTAAATGTAACCCAGCGGTTGAGAAATTGATGCCTCGATCAAATGTCTAAACGAGACCATCATAAGTCTTTTTAGGGTACCGACAACTAAACTATTATCGATCGTTTCATGCAAAACCATAGCAGTTACCTAGCGAAGCCAACATTTTATGAAAGCAAATAGTTAAAATTACAGGTCTGTCATACATCCTAGGCACATTGTTTGTGCTATGGCAAAGAAGAATGTGAACCTCTTAGGGTAGAATAGAATAAGGACTAGCGGATTGAACCTAAACCGTGCCAAAAAGACAACGCTAAACCTTCCACCCGAACAAAAGTTCTACCCTAATCAGGAAGGCTTGCGATAATTCTGCACCAAAGAAATAGTTGCAAATAGCTACTGACCATGCAGATTACACCAACCCTTCTTCAATGGCCTTAGAACATGTGAGCTCATAAGTTTAATGCAGTTCCTTAAAGAAAATTTATGTTGACTAATTAGGACCTCCCAGCCTTTACGGCAGTATGAAGAAAGGGTGTAAAATCTAACAGGTGGACGAAGAAACTCAAAGATCCGATAATGGGTGAGTCGTTTCTTAGTAAGCAACATATTTGCAAGCTCTCGAAATTATTAACATCCCTAGTCGAAAACTGTTCTTTAAAATTATGCCGTGGCCATTGCCAAACCACAAGCGAAGCCTTTAATCTACCACAGTCGAGATACATAGACACTCCTTTTCCGGGATGCTGTTCGAAATGATCTCAATATGGGCCACCAGGTACGTGCGTTGTTGTTGACACGGACATCGCTCGTCCGTAAGCATGATGAGTGATCTTAATGTATTTCTTTTATCCGACGAGCTTAAGATAAAATTTACCGGCGCTGATAAACCAGGCGCGCTCTTAGATATACCGGCAAAAGTTGTGCTACGAAAGCTGATAAACATCAAATAAAATGTTGCTACTGACGCCACCAAGGGAGAGATAAAGGAAACTATGCAACGATCACAACGTTAATGAGGAAACAAGTAAAACGATGATGAGCCCATATTCGTTTAAAACTTCCCTACTTTTCTCCAATGTTTTTAAAAGATCCCTGAGCACCTTCGCTATGAAAGGATTAACTACAGGCACGTACGATACGATTTGGAATGACAGATAAGCATGGAGAACCTTTTTGTCAGTGGTTGTGCGAAAAATAATTGAATATATTTGAATATTTCACATATAAAATTATTTCCTCTGAGTTTCACAGCCGTTTTAATGGCAGGGATACCAACACAACATGTATTTGATAGTGTGTACTAAAAATTAATGCTGCTTTCAAGTTATAGTCATACAAGCCCAACAGAACAGAACCTACGTACCCCACACAACACAGCGTAAGACACACTCTCGATAACAGCATGTCTTACACACCCTCGTGTTTTTTTATATTTTTTTCATAGATATATAGCTAGGAGTATGGCCACTTTGAGGCAGCGTCAATCACACCGTATCTTCTCTGTGATTTTGTTGAGGTGTGCAGCATAATCTTGTCAACATGCATACGGACTAGATATGAATATCGAGATATAAAGAAATTCCTCAGCACAACTAAGTAATATACGGCAATATCGTCAACATAGGCGGCCGTTACTGTTAACTCGAGGAAGTTGTTAGCTAATGGTGCGCAGGATACCGTGAACAAAAATGTAGTAGCTAAGGATGTGTACTACACCCCTGAAATTGATTTACGGTATGGATATGACACAGATAACTCATACGGTAGGGTCGCGACTACCCACTGACATACAAATTTTCCAAACAGCGGCGACTTTATAACGTGAACGCCGCATAACATGCGCAATGAGTGTCCACATATAGTTTGACCTCAATATTGGCTCTGTACTGCTCTTAAGAAATCGGTTTATTTCTGTCATTGACTCCAAAAGTAAATTAAATGTCGGGCAGAATGTATACACCACATTTCTTTGTTGTGTTTATGTAAAGAGCACGCTAATCAGTGAACAACAGTTTCTTGGTGCTTCGTCACTCGTTATAGGACAGTCCTCGGACCAACATTTGAGGTCCTACTGTTTCTACCTAATTACGAGCAATCTTAATTGTCGGATAAACATTTGGTGAAAGAAGTACAGTGTAATTAAGCGAAAAATTGTGTCAGTTCTTGAACAACATCATGGCCCACAGTATCTTTCACTACTGCTACATTTAGTGCTTTTGGGTTATGACAATTTTGGCAAACAGGCATGTCTTAGGCCATTTGACATTCATAAACAAGAACAAAACAAGATGATAACATATCATCTTAGTCAGCATCGAACATTGTTAGCATAACCCGTAAAGTACTTATGTCGAATACGTACAACTTTGACAATAAATGCGATAATAGCAACCTAGTGCTACACTTATCAAATCACAATACATTGCTAAAATGCGATCTGTGTGGAAATGTTTGAAAAGTAAGAAACATATTGAGGTGTGGTTGCCTCAAATTAAAAACAATAAAATAAAAATAAAATGTTGCTGGAAAAGTGTTAAGCGTCTCACTACGTAGTTTTGATCGATTTAGTTTTAGCCGCCAGTCAACTTCGACGGTTTTTGATTGTATTCCTGCAGTTATTTAGCAGACTTCGAGCTAAATTGCAGCTTTTGCCTGTAAATATAACATCGTTGTTCACTTATAAAGTCACTGCATGTGAAGCAAATAATTTAATAAATTTTTACATTGGACGATTTTTCCAAATAAACCGCAAAATAAATGATTAGTCAGTCTGCTTCGGAAATATTTGAAAAAGTTTCAGAGAGACATTGAACTATATGCACCAGGCTATCTCGAGAATAACCCCTATCATTTAACATTTAGCAATAAGTTGAACGATAAATACGTACAATATTGCTGTTCATAGTTATATGCTGTACACCCTAGTTCACGCTCATATGAAGCATTAATTGCTTTTTTAATGCGGCAGAATATCTTAAATAAAAAATACTAGAAAAACTAAATCTGTAAAGCAGATTATCAATTTTAGCCTGGCTTGCACTTTATCACACTACGAGTTTTGTAGCAAACAAATCTTTGATCATTTCATTCTTGTACATATAACATATTATACAAACACAAGGCAAAATTTTCAATTTTAAAAGATGTAATGAATTTGATAATTGTTGTAAATATGAGAGATGTCAGTTAAAAGTTACCCACTGAAAGATGCGATCTTACACGTCAAACTGTGCGCTTATTTCGGCGTTTTAAACGTTTTCGCACGCATAGGATCTAAACTTGTCAAAATTATAATCTGCAGAACGTTTGGCTATCAAATTCCGTATGTAGTTATGTGTCCATGCCGGGATTCGAACACCTTATTAGGGTTCCATGCAACAACCTTCAACCAGCTATTGGTCAGCGACATTTGTAATCTAGGTTTAATACACTTCAGTGTCCCCCGGCTGTTCACTCGGTCAAAAACCCGCAACAATACTCGCATAAAACGCTTAGCGCATACATATTTTTCGTGATATCCAACATATTGCGTAGCTTATATAGCTTTTGCCACAAATAAGAACAGCAATTATGTTTTGTTGCATAAATTCTGCCTCAGATAAAATATACGGATATATATAAAGTGCAGTTACAGTTTTGTTGTTTTTCGGCATTGACCACTTTATGTGAACCGATATGTTTTATAATCTGGTTATATTAATAATGATATATTTTATAAATATTTGTTTTGCGCTTTCCAATGTTGTTCTTTACGCAGCATTCATTGTTTTAAGCATAGGCTTCTGAGCAATATAGATTACAACCGAGCTGGTAGAGACGAAAACACACGTTAATTTTAATTTAGTGCTAAATTTTATATGTAAATGTAGCAGAGTTCAATATTGATCATAAATTAAGAACGTATAATGTAAATATATTGTTTTATAATTTTTGTACATAAAATCATAGTATTACTGCTTATCTCTTGGCTTAACATTGTGTTTGAGAACCACATATGCAAAGAAATACGGCCGTACTCTGGAATTATAAGAGAAGACCCCAAATTATGCTAGAATAATACGAGTAAAAACAAAACAGAATGGCTCAAAACAAGAGAAAGAAGCAGATGTAAAATTTTTGTTTTTAATTCTGCGCCTGGTACCGTAGTTTTGCTGCAGGATGATTGTTTAGCTATTATTTTTGATTTGACATATATACCATATAAAGTCTTAAAATGGTGATATGAGTTTAGAATTTGAGTCCTCATTTTTTAATACGATAAAAGGTCACGCAACGCAAAATATTTTGGCACTAGCGAAGGAGTTACGAAAGGTGCTGCAATAAAAAGGAGTGGCAACTGTAGTTTTACTTTTGCATATTTCACATTAAATTTTTCAAAGCTTCGATATGGGCCGTCGTTAATTCTGTAGTTCATAACGTCATTGAGTGATATTTATTTCAAAGCAGGTCTCCAAGCACAATACCACGATTTCTACTATAACTTTGATGGCTCGATATATTCCTAATTTTCTGCTGAATTAGGTAATAGAGCATGCATCCCGAAGCAGGGGTTAAGGAAGGGCAAAGCTAATTAGGCTTCGGACCCCAGCTTCCGGTCTACCTCCGATCCGTGAGGGTATAAACCTCATCCTCCTGGTGCGCCGAATGCCGAGAATTCGCAATTTTTAACTAAATTTTACAGATTTCTTATCGAATTTTTATTGAAATTCTCAGAAATAGGGTGAAACTTCGCAAAAATGGGGGTAAAATTGGCAAAATAAGGGAAAATTGGCGACATTGGGGTAAAATTGGTAAAAATGGGTACCCGCGGGGTCGTTAACGTTTTTCATCACCCTATGTACGACCTCCCCTGAGGGCCTCTACCTCACCTGAGATAACCTCCCCCTAATGGCCAACCCAAACTACCAACCTGGGCTCTCGGAGCGTCAGCATATATGTAATAGAGCTTTTGTAATTCCAGATGAGTTTGGCACACATTGAAAATCATGTACGATAAGCAACATCATTTTTATGTGAGAATAGTTTTATTACATTTTACTAAACTTTATGTTGTAGCTAAATTTACTCCCGCTAGAATAACTACACAGGATTCAGCTATATTTAACAGCTGTCACGTCTGATCTGCTTGTCGCAACATACCAAGAAATGAATCCAGTAATTCTGGAGTGTTGATGTTCATAAAGATCCGGTTCTCTATACAACTTCACTTCATCACTTTGGAGCAGCACCTAGTTTATTGTATTTCGCAAATTGGTTTAACATAACGTTTAGCTTAAAATTATTTAAAGTATTTTCTTGTTTGTGCAGTTAAATTGTATTTGTGGAAACAAATCGCTTGAGACGTGTCAGCTATTATTTCACTTGATGCATTATGTGTTCATCTCTAAAATATGAAGAAATCCATCAAAGATCATTTTCTGACGAACGTTTATTATGAATTTCCTATGTGGACCACACACAAAATAGCAGAAGAGAAGAGCGGTAAAACAAATTATGCGCGTCTCGCACTACACCAGTTCACTACGTATTTATTTCATTTTCTGCAATTCTTGTTATGGAAACGCACACCATAACGAGCTAAAATTGTGGTATAGAAGCCAATTTGTCGTTGCCCTTCGAAACCTTTTTCGAACAGGAATTCTTATAAAATATTCGAAAATAGAAATTTTAATTTAAATGATTATTTAGGTCAAGGTCTTTTGATAGCAAGTTGGTCAAAACATTTGGCTAGTTTGTAAAGATTTGCATAGAATTTAGTCTGTTAATCGGCTTTATCAGATTACTACTGTGAGCTTATTGCACTACAATACATGCATACATGCAAACATATATATAAAGTAATGCATCATTTACCTTTACATGTGTGCGGCAAGGTCGAATTTTGTCACAGTCCGCTAAAGCCATGCTTGGTTAGCCGCGATTACCCAGTGTGACATTTTTCGGCCGAGCCAGACCCTACAAATGTATTTACCTAATAGTGAAGCGAGAGTAAATTGTCACAAGGGCCGGAATCGGCTATAAAAGCCAGAAATATATGACGACAATGGAAAATGGCGAAAATACGGAAATTAGTGATACATGTGATCAAATATTCGTAAAACATCCTTCCACTTAAAATACCATAATTTTCATGTATGAAAGAGCGTGTTTTATACAGCTACTAGGTTGGCTTGTAAAAGGTGCTAAAACAAAAATTTTGAAAATAGCGATAATTACGTATTTATTTTACCCGCATTTATGCGTCTTGCTTTAATTACTACTAATCTTGCTTTTTTGGGCGTAGATCTAAATATTTTTGCTGTAACACAATCCGCTAAACTGAATGTAATAAATATTTTTATTAGTCCGTCCCGGCTATCAACCCCTGAGAAATAGCCCGTCCCGGTTCGTACAACATACTATCATAGCTTAGCTACTTGTTTTATTTATGAATGGCCGGATGCGGTTGTGTCTTTTGTCACGAGCCGTAAATGCCTCTATGATAGAATCCGGCCCTAGGTGTACACATCTTAAGTAAATAATGCATAAAGGTCAGGTATGCAATGTTCGTCAGCTCATGGAAAGTAGATGGTGTCAGCGGTGAGAATATATCAGGAAAAGGGAAAAAATATCAAACTTTTATAAACTCATTATATTTTTCAATTTTGCTATAATGTTGCCAAACTTTTGCCAATTTTCTCCAGGTTTCCCTAAGATTTTCCGGTTTGCGCCAATTTCCTTCATATTTCGTCAGAATTAAAATTACAAAAATTTTCGCACGCCTGCGGTAGGATGCGCTAAATATGGATTGGCTCAGACCCTCAGGGGTAAAGGCCCAGTCCTTCCAACCCCATCTACGCTTTGGACACATATGAATAGGTGCTGTTTCACATTTGTTTCAAAAGCTTAGAACACCCAAAAATGTGTTTTTGAGCTGAAATATAAATATTAAAATAGGAAGCGTATGGGTTGGGCAACCCAGGATTAAAATAGGACAAGAAGGTAATTGGTCAGCACTATTTCTTTCGTGCATGGTGGAAAGCAACCTCGATTTGTAGCGGAACGCGACGAGCCAAAACTGAGCTGTGTAATACTGTTTTACATCGTAAAGCTATCATCTGTCGGCGAAGCTGATTTTTTGTTTACAATTGAAGTAAGGAATCAGGTTTCGCCGTGGAGACAAAATTCAGGAGTATATATCGTACTTGTTTCATCTAATTGCTCCGGAATACTCAGTAACCTAAGCTCTGAGGTAGAAATTTATCGACACCCTCAATTTCTCGGTATTACAGCTAAAACCACAATTTTAAGAAGCCAAGATGTTACAGTGGATTTTCACCTCATGGAACAACTCGCAAAAGCATTCGGTATTGTTGTGCGGAGACTAGCTGGTGGCGCTACGACTGTTATTTATAAAGGTATATACCGAGTAATGTGCCATAGTTTTTTAACCATCAAAATTGTAACATTCGCTGACATCAGCTGATATAGGTTATATACTATCGTTACATGCTGTTATTTTTAAGCTTCTCAGAGACTAAATTTAAGCATATTAATTAGGTATAATTGCGCTTGCAGTGCCAAACATTGGCAGCTGAAATTAAAGTAGTCTGGTGGGCAGATCACGTTATTTTGGTTTTTAAATGGTGATTCATGAACACACGTTGACCTTATAGTCCAGAAAGAAACAGCTAAATGGCGGCCAGGAGGAAAAAATTAAAACTTAAAAAGCTAAAGGTGTCGACATTGGAAAATTTACATTTCTAGATTTCATGCGTGGAACTTGGCTAAGGCAGATAATTTAAGTGTGTTTTCAATGCATTTTATTATAATTTCTACAAATTTTATGTGCCGTTTTTGGAATATGCAGCATTATTTAGTTAAATTCTCAAATCGGATCCGAAAACCTATAATAATTAATCATATTAGTAGATAAAAAAGGCTGGTTTTACCCCCCCCCCCCACACGGTGGTGGGGGTGGGGTGACAGATGGCTATATATACCCCACACATGTGTTAAACATTAAAGAAACATGTGTTTTGCACCTCAATATGGCGGCGTTGCAGATCAAAGCTTCCAGAAACGATAAACAGATAAAAATCATGTATATAATACTTTCCAAACCTTGCTTATCAAATATACATGCTGGAAACCATTATTATATATAATACTATGCTTTATTATTAATTTTTTAACTAGTCAGCATTCATGATGATATCATTTGATGATATCATTTTAGTTCTATACCATATGTTACACTAGCTCCACAGAACAACTATGTGTCATTTGGAATAGCATATTTTATCGAGTATGCGGTATCATGCTCATTTACTAGCTATATTCGAACAATATATAGGCTGACGGTGATTTATATTATGATGTCATTATCAGTTATTAGTGCAATATGATTATTCCACATAACTCTAGGTTTAGATACACCACGCTTATGGTAAATAGTTTTTGCTGTAAATGACTTTCTGTTTTTCTGTATAAACTATTAGTGATCCTGCAAGTTTGCTTATTAAATATTTAAAAATTAAGGTATCTTTAATAGTTTATAAATACAAACTTAATATATTTAAATTATAACACTGTTTTGGTAATCATTATACCTGCATAGTCTAGCACCCAGCGTATAATGAATTAATGAATCGGTTGTGGTGCTGTATGCAGTATGTAATTAATATGTGTGGGGTATATGATGTATATTGGGGTATATAGTATAAGGGTTTGTTGTGTATATGTGGGTATATAGTTGCAGGCGTTGTATCTACAGTCAATTATTTAATCAGATTAAAAGAAAATTTACAATTACAAAGGGTTATATATCTAATGTACCGTTAAGGTTACGGCTATAGTATTGTTGCACTGAAAGGAACAAAATTCAAAGGTACAGGTTTTCTATTATTCTGCTTGTATGTGTTTAACCTTACATTAACCTAGGTTCAATAACTAAATATATATAGTTACATAGCTAATTAACTAAGGTAGTAAAGGTACCGAAATTCATAACAATAAGTTTTCAACCACGCTTATTTCAGTTTTTATATTTAAATTTAGCTAGAGTACATAGCTAATAATTTGTAGTTACATAGCTAATAATAAGTAATATATAACTTTTAACTAATGGTAGCAAAGGTACCAAAATTCATAACTATAGGTTTTATAATACGCTGATATCAGTTTTACTATTTAAGTAAACGTAGCTTATATAACTAATAAGTTTAGATTACTTAGCTAATAATTTAAACGTTATATTTAATAACTTTTCAACTAATAGTAGCAAAGGTACCAAAATCCATAACTATAGGTTTTCAACTATACTGATTTCATTTATTCTATTTAGATTAAGCTAGGTTACATAGCTAACAACTTCTGTACTATGTGTTTATATAGTGTCAAAGTAATCAAATTTGATTTTCAACCATGTTGACTTCATTCTTTGTCTCATACAACATTATCCTTTTTAAGAACTATTTCAGAATCTCTTAAAAAGAATGGCATTAACGTGTAATAAATGTAACACCAGGTTTACTAGGCGTGATCATTTAAAACGTCACAATAACACTGTTCATGGGATGCAGCTCAATTGGTGTGAATATTGCGGGAAGATATTTTCCCGACGAGACGCTCTCACAAGACATCAAAAGAAAAATTGTTCGAATCTTATGAAACCATCAACGTCAATCGACACCGCTCCTCAACCAACAATCAACGACCAAATGGAGGAGCAGACTACATCCGTCGTCATTCAACAACCATCGAGCGACGCTGCTCAACAACCGTCGACCGATGCTGGCCATCTTGATCAATTACATCAGATGGCGCAGGAGATTGTCGACGAACAACACCAACGGTCGTCCATTGTCGAGCAATCCAATTCGATGACGCTACGACAATGGATCAAAGCGCTAAAAGGATACCTCCTTAGCTACTATCTGGTACCCAAGCAGCACGTCAACGATTTGTCCGTTTTCCTGGCGCAATCGCGTCAGATGTTGGGGCGGTTGATCGACACCCATCTCAAACGTGGTGTCAAGGTGTGGATCTCCGTCAAGTGTGTGCTGTGTAAGTTGGATGGCACACAAATATCGGCGCATTTCAACACCAAATCCCGCGCAATCCTGCGCGGAAACAACATCGACGTCCAGCTGACGGATTTCTTCAACGAGTTGACGAAGAAATTGGACGACTTTCAACGATTAGGATCCGGATGGGTCCTCCAAGATGTCCAGCATGCTGATGTACACATCAGCAAATATCATCCGATGCATGCGTCTTCCTACGTCGAGCTTCCCCCATCGATCCACAACAAACATGCGGTGCTCAACATCCAA
>JASANE010011824.1:0-18429 GCA_030248225.1 Trileptium ribeirensis
AATACATTGAAAAACGCAGGCCACGCCATTGATAATCCGACATTAAACACTCAGGGCTCGTCGGAACCCTGTGGGGGCCAAATAGGTCAATGCTCCAACACGGAGCATACCGCGATTTTAAGCAGGTAACCCATCTTGAGCTTCAAATTTGTAGGGACACTTGCACATTTTACTTCCACACTTACCTCAACAAAATAGAACTAAACAACTTCCGATGAGTCTAAGATAGGGAATAGCGGCTAAGCTCCATGACCTGCGAGCAGGTGTCGGTGTTAGCCTCCCTGGGGGACCTCAGGAATCATACCCGATACTAGACACGTGCGCAACCCTTCGGGCGGGGTCCGAGCACACCCCGTGAAGCGCGCCTGCGGCCTGCTAAGCTGCGTAGCTTCTTGGGTCTGACCAAGAATAGGTTCAAAATTTAGTATTCACGGTCCACCCTTGAGGTTACGATAGCCGGGGTCGTATGGGCATGGTGTTAGGAAGTTGCGCCATGCAGCTGCGTCACCAGTTGTTACAACTACGCCTGCGGCTCCAGATAATGCAGCGAGAAATCGCTTTTTTCTAACCTTAGGTTCCTCGTAAAGATGAGAATTCGCCTTGCAATATTCGCGCATTAGTGCCATGTAGTAACTAGTATCTAGTACACCTTGGTAGGTGCTCCTTAATTCTCTTTCTAATTCCTGTACTTTCTGTTGTAAATCCGGCATGGTAGTACAATTTGGGTTGGGACAGCAATTCCCCAAACATGGTTTACCCCGAGGAGTGTATACACACCACGCCATACCAGTTGCCTGCCGACTGGGTTGTAACCCATCTAGAGATAGTCTTAAAATTATTGAAGAGTTTAAACGCCTGGTTGGGAGTCCCTAAGTACTTACGGGCCGGGAGTGAGTTGACCCGAACGCGTGATTTTAAAGCGTTATAGAGTGCTGATGATAGCTTAAGGTTCCCTTTTTGGTTGAAATCTATAAAAACCCCAAAATTCCAAAATTCTTATACCCCCTTGAAAATGAAACTTTTATCATATCAGGTAGGTTTTATCATTTTCCTCACGTATTCAAATGTCCCGCAATATACATATCATAACTACTTCAGTTTCCTGCGTGTCCAGGACCGGTCCTAGAGATCCGAATTAAAATAAAACTCCTGTTCAAGCTTTAAAAAGATCATGCACTATAACTCGGCCCGTCCTGACACACAGGGACATATACAATTTCCGTCACTTCAGCAACCGATACGAGTACAATATATGTATACATATTTTAGGTAAGGATGCGCACCGGGATCGGCTCTGGGGCACCTAATCAATAAAGTTGTTAGGTCCAATTGTGCTAGAACGTAAAATCTTTCCCTTATCCCCGGCCGACCCGACTACGCATCCGCGTCGCACATCGATACTAAACCTGTATAATACACTCACTGATTGCACTCCTGGGATCGATCGGATACCCCATAATATGATTTTGATTCAATTTTGGTGCGTAATCACCGCGCGCACCTCGGGCTGGTGGAGCGTGATTATACATTTGTACAATACAATACAGTATTTATTTTATTCAATACAATGATAAATAACACATCAATAAATCCCTAGATCACGCTCCACCGGTATCCGATCGCCCTTTATCCACCAAGTTTTGAGGCCCTTTTTTGGCCTGATTTCGACTATATCGGATTAGCAATAACACTCGGGCTGTTACATCTCTGCCACCATCAATTATATGGTGTGTTTGACACCGTTGTGTTTGTTATTGTATTTTCAGATAATAAGCATAGCTTCGATAATAGTATGGTGTAGACCACACCATAAAATTTATATGGTGTTATCTACACCATGCTGTTATTTACACGCCATATGTAACGTGTTTGTGGATGGTGTCCTTGACACCGTCAGTAATAAACAATAGGTAGATTTAACCACTATAATTAAGTTGATGGTGTCTGTTACGTCATCTGTTCTATTCTATGGTATAGGTATATACGTTATACCACTGGATAGTGTGGTCTAGACCATTGGGGGACAAAACTTTCACATGGGGGTCCTCTAGAACTTAAACGCCGCATAATAGTTGTCCGAACGATTAGTGAAAGGAAAATAAATTTTAAGATAAAAAATACAAATATGGTGGGTCACACCATTCAAAAAAAACGAACAACAACACATACTACTAAGCAAATAATAATGTTAGTTATTAGAGAACTATGGAATACCATATTTCACAGAATACAGAATCCGAATAGTGGAATCTAGCCATATGTACGCAACATACATGGGTTTTAATACGTACCTAAATATAATATACATACCAGGGAACAACCTCCACTGAAAATCGTTCCAATTGCGGTTCCTGCAAGAGGCAAAATCATACCGGAACCGGCATTCCGGTATAAAAAATTTTATTTCAAAGTGTTCACATTTTTTCCTTCGCCTGTAGTTCAATCATGCTTTTACAAACTGTTCAAGTTCCAACACAACAAAACAAAAGAAAGACTAACATAGCAATTTATATACTCTGTGAAACGTAAAGTAGGGCACTATTCCAATAAGAATTTTTCGTCTTCACCTGGCAGGAATTTGTAAAAAACAAAGCTAGGTCGATGCTTCTAGCGGCTTACCCATTCAGAAATCTGCGATGTGTCGATGCGGTCCAACTAGATAAACATAACAGAGGAGTGTGGATAAATATTGAAGTATTTAGCTGTAAGCTTGGCTAATATAAATTGCGTGAAGCTCCAGCCAGTGCGCCTATGAACCTTGTAATCAGTCTACATCGCAGTAAAGCATTAACATATCTGCAAAGCAGCCAGAAACTGCGTTCTTGAGAACGAACTGTATGTATTAAAAATGTGCGAGCAGTATCATAGTTTGTCTTAGTTATAGCATTCTGATCCGAAAGTGATCATCATTATCTAACTGAGCGGCACTGGTTGCCCAACGTTAGACTGAATAATGTCTCTGGCCAACGATCAGGAAATTATAGCATACCTTTTTATTTTTCTTTAGAACTGTATAAAACAATAATTTCAAGTTATCCCACGGAAAAACCTGTAACGATCGCATGTCTAGTAAAGGAACGCGATTGGAGACAGAGCGGAAATGTTTAGTCTACGCTCCATACGTTAAGTCTAATGTAAAATATATTTTTAATTTATTCTCAATCCACGGTGCGTTCATTTCGTCCTACATCTGTTTTACTATGTATACGTTTCGAAGACCCGGCTTCAGTTCCGGATCCTGTTGCTGGTTTCGGTTGCGGTTATTCTCTGATAAATACATAGATATATAGATATTAATATTAATTTAATATGTTTCCGGCTTATTAAAACTGGTGGGGGCATTGGCATTTTACGTTGCCCCCTGGCAAAAACTGCCGTCCCTAGCTATTTTTGGTGCGTTGGCATTAAAGCACCCCAGTTAACATCAAAACTTAACTTCTATCAAAACCTCTATTTCTCAGTTTCCTAAACACGATCAAAAAGCGAATGAAAAGAAGCGCTCTTGCAAACGTCCACCGCACGACAAACTGAGATATCGCTAGGCTTTACAACGCCTGCTACTTCAACTGAATAATAATCTAGTTGTGTCCGAAAAGGTTAAGCTTCTCGAAAGCCGGCCACTTGGTCCTCGGCTCCCGATAGGTACAAAGGTCAAAGACTAACAATGTAAACTTTAGCATTTTGAGATTATTTGTATTCAATAGGTGTCTATAATATTTCAAAATATTGTTTAGCATATAATATATAATTCTTTTATTAAAGAACTTTCGAAACGTGAGGCTTCTGTATGACGCCAAACTCGAACGATGTCATGTAGTGATTCCTAGGCAATTTTCATTACATAACAGAGTAATAATTTTGAGAAACATTTTTGTTGTATTTAGACTCAGTGTACAAACCTCGACCGCATGGTACCGAGATGCATCTGCGCATTGTGGATATACGAATTGGATATAAGTGTAGGTACCAACAGCTTAATGATGTAGATGCTTACAACTGTACTGTGTGCCAAACCATGTCTAACTTTGAGAAATATAATAACAAAATTCAATAATACGGTTTCAAAAATGTTTTGCATCAAGCATAGTTTTTGCGACAAATGACCTTTTATAATAAACTTCATGTACTGAATCCAAGTGGGTCTGGAAAAATCCCATTATAAGGATGGATGCTGGCAAAATAGTGGTTTATCATTTTGTTTTGAGTTTGAGCACTGACGCTTAAGAAATCTTTATTATACTGTGGTGTAGTCTACGGATGTTTGTTATGATCTGGAAACTAATAATTATTTACCAGCGAAACAAAATTACTGATTTCAAAAGTCCAAATGCAGCTACCGCTAGAATTTGTTCTATTTTTGAGTTTTTCAATCAATACACTTAAAATAATTATAAACCAGTATTTTTGTTTTCTTAGCGCTTCCAAAGTGTATTATACTCCTATAGGTATGTCCAGTGACAAAAAAGACTAATTCGCGAGCCCAGAGCACTGTTTTGCTTATAAAATATCGTCTCTTTTTTGTTATAATCAACTACCGACGTTGTTGATAGCCGGGCCTTATATGAAGCGCAACTAAAGAGCAGTAACCATTTTCGGATTGAAATACAGACACACCCCAAGCTTTTTCTGCAAAAACTAAGTCATAAACTGTCAAAATATCAGTGACGTGTACAAGTTGTGTTGCCTGTAGCTGTTTTGTTGTTGTTCCTCGTCACTATAAGTTGCTGTTTGTAGGGTGTATGCCAATTTTTCCTGAAAAATAGTTTAGGACCGTCAAGTTTTTGCACTAAAATTCGTTGTGTGCTAGCGATAGCTGGTTGTTGCATTTTAATGGTACTTTATAAGGTTTTGTAAAAACAAGTATTAGTTTAGTGTTGGGCATCAGCCAGAAAAGCCGACTGCCGGCCGATTGCAGGCCAGCCTAGCGTGAACATGGCTTTCGGCTGTATAGGCGGGTAAAGATTCCGGCTAGCTCGTATAACGTCTGGCCGTTTTTCTGGACTGCTTGTATGACGGACAGCTGTTTTCTGACCAGCCGTTTTTTTTCACTGGCCGATTTGCCGGACGGCCTTTTTCCGGTAGTCCGGTTTGGGGGCCATTCGTTTTCCGGCTCCCCGGCATCAGGCCGCCGTCCGGTAGCCGACCGCATCATTTAGCGTCCGGCGTGCGACCGGCCGACGATTAATCCGGCCGGTGCCCATGCTTAACATTACTAGCAATTGCTGTAAATGTCTGACTGCTATAAATCTTAATTCACACCGCATGAGAGAGTGATTTTGAGAGCAAAATAATATATTTTCCATATTGATGAATTTTTGTAATTTTTAGATGGAACTCATCGAGTGGTAAATATTTTTTTCGCCTTGTTGAAATTCAGGAGGTAGGTACATGTCTGGCACTTTTATTTTGTGCAAAAAACTTCTTTTATTTGCAAAAATTTACGTGATGATAAATTTTATAATATTGGGCGAGCATAGTCTAACGATTTTTCCGCCACAACGTTATACTATGCGAGCTTAAATTCGCTCAAATTCGACGAGTCGCATACATACGTTTGCACCTGTGTTGCTGTTCGCTCGCTTTATGATAAGCTTTTGCGGATGTTACCAGTAATTTTATGACATATGTAACTCGGCAGTTCCTAGCTAAATCGACCTCACATAGATACAACAGTTTGCCCTGAGCCATACCAAGACAAAATATAGTAATAAAAATTTAAAGAGTTGTCAATAATAAAAAGGCATTAAAAATTTGGTATCTAGCCGCCAACGGACGACGGATGCACGTATAAGTAATAAGCGGTTTAGCAATGTAATGTTAACAACCGTTTATTTGGTTAAATACATATTAGAAAAGTGCTAAATACTGGAAAGGCGACTAATTTGGTGATACAACTTTCGAAAAGCCCTTCAGGTGACAGAGAAGAAATTGCATCTTTCATAGCCAATTGTATTATATATAACGAACCAACCTTGAACTACGATCATTTAATTGTTGCTAATACCTACAGGCTGCTCGGAGCAGCGTGTTTTTCGAATCTTAGGCGTCTTCCTGAAGTTGGTTCTTTCTCCTACTATCAGATCATATTGCATTTAACAATGTTTGTATTAATTTGCAAGGTAACAAAATTATTGTAATAAAAACGAAGTTTTTAAGCTATTAAAATATATCTCGCCGTCATGTCACTTTTTGACGAGCAAGCCGAAATGACTGTTCTTGAATGCGACAATACGGTTTGTATCTTGTTTCCGCACGTTGTTATAATAACGATAACCATTGTTGTGCTTTCGTCGCTGTTCGGAATGTATGTTCTGATGCGTTGGGCAATCAAACGATATATGTCAAAGCGAGTCGTTGCTAATGCTGTTGCTCAAGAAGGTACCTTAGTAGAGAGATTGCACATATGGGACCCGTGCCTGTCATGACTTTGGTTATTGAGGCCTTAGCGAAACCAATTTGGTATTGGTAACCTGCCTATCTCGATATACTAAGCCTACGCCTTAGTCTTAGCCTAAGCTAAAGTCCCTATATGATCTATGTACTAAGCCTAAGCTTAAGTGGGAGGGCTGCAGCCCCCCCCCCCCCGAATACCAGCTCTAAGCTGTTCTTTTTTCTAACGTTAGAACGACTGGCCCATAACGTTGACATGGGCCATAGACTCCGTACCATCGATGAAATGGGTCCCGTCAATTTTAGGATGAGACCTACCCATATGAACATGCTCCAATGATATTTAGTTTAATCTAAAACGAGGTTTTCACTAAAACACAATTGGATACCAATATTTTTCCCGCTTCAACATTGAAATATTATACTTGTCCATGAGTGTTTGTCATGTATAATAGCAATTATTATTACAGCAAATATTTTAAGTACACACTTGACAGTAAAAAAGTGTAACATCAGTGTAACACCGTCAATGTATGCAGCTGCGATATTACTCCACACCGATTCTGAAGTACACACTCGACAGCAAAAAATGTAAAATCAGTGTAAACCCGTCAGTGTATGCAGCTACGATATTACGTTAACTCGAAACATATATGTACATTTCGCAATCAACTGATGGATGTTTAGTTCCTAAATTCTTAAAAATACACCATTTTTCGTACTTGACCAGCACTACGTTTCGTTATATACAAGCTAAGAGTACTCTACGTATCGGTCACAACTACTTTCTCTTCGTTTCGGCGTTTTAAATTAATTAACATGGTATATAAATAGCAGTTTTTATTACATAGCTATGTGTTATTATTTTTGTCCAGATTCTATATTTGATTTTTTGTTTTATCAAACAATTACAGTCCAATAGTCAGGGCAGTTGGGATTTGATCTACTGCGACGATTCTGTATAAAAATATATTTATTATAGTATTACGATTCTAAATTTCATTGAAAATTGGGTATTTCAACAAGATTATTGGTCTGTAAACAATTTAGCAATTTTTTGCGGCACCGAATAAAGCTCTCGACACGGATTTGCGATCATGGCTAATTTTTACTTAGCTTATGCGCTACAGCTCATGATAAAGATTTGTAGAAGACCAATATACTCGACCATGCTAATGTACTTTTACCCTATTTGATCATGTGTCGTTTCTGACCTACATAGAATATCAGAGTGTACCTACCTTTCCAAATTTTTTGGGGCGCATTGGCTACGCTCCAAGTTTCTGTTAGATAGTATCGGCTCCTCCTGCAAGCCTTTTTGGGGTATTGACTACTTCAAAAGCATAAGTGCCCAAGTTCCATAGGCTTGGGTGGTAGATGGCTCCGCAGGGGGGGCTGCGCCAGGGAGTAACAATAATTTTTTCTGAGTTCTCCAATTGTTTTTCATAATTTGAAACCTCTCTAAATTTTCTCCGCATAATTTCTTTAATTTTGCAGATAATTACTAAAATATGGAGAAGCGGGATGGCTGGTCCGCCCTTAGCGCGGGTAACTATGCGTCCCTAATAGACTACACCTATGCCTTGAATTGTAAAGATTTAATGAAACGTTACAGTGACTACCTGGAATAAATCGTGGAGGTGTACTCTTAAAGAACCTGGGGTGTATCAATTTAGCGCAAGATTTACATTACTTATGACATTTGTATCAATATATATATCACTCTACTAGAAAATAACTGTGAGATGAACTGTGTCAAATCTTCAAATTTGTGCCCAGAAACCGTATAATTTTAAACGGTACCGTCTCGAATAAACTGACTTATTTTACCAAACTTTTAACTATGTAGCGTACTAAATTTTGAGTAAACTTACGTAACGTAAACATGACATCCGCAATAGCTCAGCACATGATGTACTGCTAGTACTCGGCACACCAGCAGGCGAGAATACTGGCCAATCGTATTACCGGCCAGCCAAAATTCAGCCGGTTTAGAAGGTCGAAAACTGCTGTGGACAGGCTGGCTGAAAGCCGGGTTTTCCGGCCGGTGCCCAACACTAGTTGTTAATGGAATTCAAGCTTCTTCATAAAATCTCATACGATTCCAATTTTTGATCTTTTTAATGTCACCGAACGACTACCCTTGTCGCACCCGGAATTTGATTGATCGCTGGATCTACTAGTGGCTGCCTTCTACATTCTGTTCCGCAGAACCAGTTAATCCCTTACGTCCTTAATTAATTTGTATTTCGTGTATGGATGAACAATTATATATTGGTCGCCGCGAGGTATTTAACCCCGACGGTTCGGATGAAAGGTGCGTTTATAATAGCCATTGAGTTATTTGTCCGACCTATTGCTAGGATTCTTAAGGCTCGTCGAAAAGCGAGCGAACTCGAAACCGCGTACATTTGTGCAGTATTTGAAGGAATTTAATTAGTACAACACACTCAAACGTAATGAGTTGTCGAGCAATTGCAGGAGTTAGAAGGTTAAACATGTATATACTAAATTTTGATAAAGCTTTTACGTCCTGAATTTATTTGCATTTTGAGTACAATTATTGATCAACGCGACTTGTCGAACCGCCTACGGTCAGATGAAAGTCACGTTTATACTAGTCATTGAGCTATTGCTCGGATCTTTAATGCTCCTCCCAAAGCGAGCGAAGTACAAAGCGCACATAATTGGGTAGTATTCGCCGAATATAGGTAGTACTACACATTAAAACGTAATTAGTCGTTGCCCAACAGCTACAGGAGTCAAGTGGTTAGTGGTAAAAATATGGATATTCACACAACTGTTCCTGAGATATAGCCGTTGTTGTAACAAAACCTTGAAGAGGAAACAAAATCTAGCTTACAACAGAATAATTTCATTTAGCATTAAAAAAGAATTTTACCGTTTTCTGGTAGTGTTGAAGCTACTGATCTCATGGAGTAAGAACAATATGTGTACAGTTTATATACAATTATATATATTATAAAGGACAATATATATAAACATTTGTAGTTGTTAACAGCGCTTTTAGGCTAAAAATCGCAAGCGCCCGAATACGCCATACTTTATGCCATGCTTAATACGCCATACATACAATAATGGTTGTAATATCCACTTCCCAATCTTAACAGTAAATATGGAAAATCCATTATATATTGCTTTCACCAGTGGACTTGTAATAGTGATCCAGCGATCAGGACAGCTATTTTGGTTTTTATCTGTATCAAGTTAAACGTTTATTCGTTGTTAGTTTGTGCTTTACTGGTTTGCGTCAAGTTCAGAGTCGGCGCTAGCACGTGAGTGGCCTACTCTAAACTATGGTGTGATAGCCCCTTTCCCTAAGGTGTTGTGAGTGGCTTCTCAAACGACGGTATGACTGGATCTCTCCAAACGATGGTGTGAGTAACCCTAGTGCCCCCGCTACCCCGAAGTTACGCCCCCGTCCATAGTATCTCACTTTCTGAAACAATTTTTCTGGAAATGAATTCAAAGGCTAGTCTGTTCGAAGTATAACTGAAATAATTCAGAATATGTGAGGGGTCCGGTGGTATAACAGTTACAGTTTTGAAAATATTGAAGTCGGAACTGTTCTATTTGAGGTTATTTTATGCACTGGTATTGAACGGCGTATTTAGGAGAAATTATATACGTCTTGCTTGAGACTTGGTAAATAAAGTATGCCATGGGATTTTATCGCTAGCGTACGTATTCGCCCAGGTTCCCGACTCTAGATTCTCCATTTGCACATTAATGGAAACATCCTGAAAGGAAGTAACAGACAGGAAATGAAATTTATGTACCTCTTGTAGTGTCAATAACTACAATGACATTCAACAAAAAAAGTTGTAGCATAATTAAATCAAATATACCAAAGCCTGTTTCGGTGAACCGACCGACGTAGCCAGAATAACAAAAGTGTAAATCTCTCACAGAGTGACGTCATATTTAAACCAACGTGATAACTGTTGTGGAAATATATGTAACGTAGAATGCAACGAAATTATCGTCTTTTTTGTTCTTGTGTATTAATTTTTTACCATATTTCTCGTTTTGACTCAGCGCACATTTCAGGCCACCAATATGTCATTTTGTGTTCATCTTAACATAAATGGATCATCGATCGCTTTACTGATGTAGCGGTTTATCGTAGCTTTTTCTTTCGCTCTCCTACCACCACCAGCCCTCCATTTCAAAAGTACCGTTCATCTCCGCTCGTCAAGGTGACTTAGAAATGTTTTTGGGCTGTATTTATCACAAAATATTTTTTCCAATTTTTTTTAGTTAATCATGGTCGTCACACCTTGACCATTTCACTTCTGTCGTTGCTCGACAACAACAAATTACGTTCAACCGTGCTCCACAAGCTAAGTTTGACGAATACTGCACGATTTCACGCATATTGTTCGCTAACATTGCGATTAGCCTTAAGGATCCGAGCAATAAGTCCGATATAGCTCAATGCTTAGTGAATGTGAGTTTCACCCGACCGCTCGTAGTTTGATACATCTCGGCAACCAATAATTGTTCATCGATAGTCGAAATGTAAACTAATTCATGAAGTAAAGGGTTAAAACAGATTCTTTATAAAATCAATGTAACACACTTGTTTATCTTTCGAACCACTTTGGTGGTAGCAAAATTATTACGGTAGGTTTGAACTTAACGAATGTCATGTTGTTTTATCTAAGATTGATTTTGTTGACAGACATTTTGCGGAAAGTAACACATTTTGCACGTGTTGCATTGGATTTAGTAGCCTTACTTATGCATTAGGTATACCTGAATTTTACATCATGTTTCACAGCTGAACCAGAAGTTGAACGAACCGATGAAGAAGCGGCGTTTTACGAAGCAGCAAGAACATACTACGATGAAAGACGGACGACTCCTGTATATACTGGTCCGCCGCCAATGTATCAAGATGCTTTGGGTGTAAGACTGTAATGAATTGTATCGTTGGTGTATAACAGACATTTTAATTATATATATTCAGTTTATATTTCTCTAAAGATTAGTACGAATTAATAATGGCTTCTTGACAAAATTATTGTATTTCTAGACGTCGTCATATTTCACCCGTAACCCGCCCCTGGATCCGACGAGAGCTAACATCTAGTTTTGGATGCTCATATTAGTATAGACAGAGCAGACCTGTTTACCGACTTTTAACTCGTTTTCGGAGAGGGTCATTTTAAGAAAAAAAAAATTCGCAACATGAGTGGACCCCTAACGATCTGGACCTTTTTCTTTCGCCCGTCCCCACCAAGTGCACAATGTGGTTTATTATACCAGACCCCTCGAACTGGGTTCTTACCCTTCCTTGACCTATACAGACACAGGAGGTTGCAATCAATCGAAATATGTGTGTATCAGTCTTCTAAGGCAGGTATCGTGAAGTCGTGATATTTAATCAACAATTCTATAAAATATATGTTTCAGTAGCAATTACGAGAATTACATTTTTGTCACGTTTGTAAAGCGCCTAAACTTGTTTCGTCTTCTATATAACTATATATTATAATCTAACGGTCAATACGTACATACACATATATATGGCCAATATTGGCGTTTAGCCGATAAATAGGAATATATTTTAAGGGCTACATATAACATTTAACACGGCTGTTGAGTTGAAAACGAGCAATTTTCACTTTTACCGGTATCAAGATTGTACTATGTACAAACTATGTATACAAAATTGGCCTTTATTTTTGCCATATCACTTCGCACTTCTTTTAGTAGTTCATGCAGTACGCGCTCTTTACATAATATTTATCTTTTTTTCTAGAGCACACCAACATAACTTGACTCTGATGTTATGAGCACAGTTTGGAAAAATAACTTTGATCTCAGACTTGCAGTCTATGTCATTGCATCGCTTTAGCCGTGTAGTTTTGCGATATCGCTATGAAAGATCCATGTGCTCACAAACACGGTTTACAAGAGTCACATTAATACTAAAATTCAGATTAACCATTTTTAAGGATCCCTGTGTAGTTCAATAAAGCGAACAGCACCTTAACTTTTAGGGAACAGTGATAGGCACGCCTATGTTATACACGGCCATGACATATTTTCTTAATATAGTAAAGCTATCTCACAAACGAGGGAGAAACTGCTCGCGCGTGTGTTCATTTTTAAGCTATCATTCTGTGTAACCACCAGTAACAGGCTGTGTTTGATGCATATAGATACCACCCTAACATGTCTGGAAGCCTGAAACCATTGCAAACCCTAAAACCTCGTTGACCATAACCCATCTAAAACGACCGATAAGCTCATCAACTTTTTCCGTTAGTCTTCGGATTACAAAACCATCGGTCGCAGGGTACCAAAAATCTATCTATATATATACAGATCATTCTTGGAGCCCCATACACAATACATGACCAAACTACTGATGACAGACTTTATTGCGAAAATCAGGTTAATTGACACTAACCCCATTAAAAACCTTCGAAAAGACATAAAATGTTCCTGCTGTTCCCTGTATAACCAAGTTATTGTATGCAGCATTCCGAAATACCTGTATATAGATTGTTCTTATGCCATGTGCCAAACTACTGAAGACTGACTATATTCTGCAAATAGGTTTCATTGACCACCATGTACGAAACTACTGAAGATCGACTATATTGTTGAAATAGGTTTCAATGACCTAAACCCAATGAAACCTACTGATAACATAAAACACTAGTGCTGCACACTAGATATCCAAACCATTGTATTCAGTCTATCGGAAAACCTATATAAACAATCTTTGATGACCTGTACGTAATGCGTAACCCAACAACTGAACGCAGACTATATTCTGAAAATCTGGTTCAATGACACTAAACCCATTGAAAACCCATGAACAGGCATGAAATATGCACGCTGGTTTTTAGATAACCAAATAATTGCATTGATTCTTCAGAAATGTCTATATATACACCATTCTTTATTCCCTGTACGCAATACGTCATTAGACAAATGAAAACGCACTACATTTTGGAAATCGGTTTCGCCGACCGTAAAACCCTTGAAACCCTATGAAATGGCATAATTTAGCCACGTTGGACCCAAGATAGCAAAACTATCGTATTCAGCTTGCTAATAACCTGATAGGTACTCATTGTAAAGTAAAAACAAGCAATGACACGGCAAAATTTGAAAAATCGCTATTTTTGGCATATGTTCAACAAACAATATTAGCATCCTCAGCGACCCAGTGAGTGATCGCACAAAATAGTCGCGGTTTGGTAGATTTCGATGTGTCTATTTTTCAATGCGAAGCCTATGTCGTGATGTAAGAGCTGCGAAACACCAGTTTAGATTCGGCATAGAACCCTTAATAAAAAATCTGGGTTTTTTGCCAGTTTGACTCGGAAGATAGGATCGAAGCTGTTACCAATTCCAATTCCAATTTAGGCGTCCACCCGGTTTGGGTAAGCCAACCATATCGAGATTAGATGCAGTTTCGTTCGCGCCATGTTTGACGCAGATTTCCACTCTCCACAGTTCTCGCACTGTTTCCACCGAGCCCGATACGACCTTGTGGGGGACACGCCAGGATAGTGTGTCTCGGGGTCCTCCGGTCCTTGTCTTTGCCGCTCCGCTCCCAACTGTCTGCGTACGCACTTCCTTCGATGCCTCGCTGCCTTTGACCTCCCGACTTCGTCCCCGCATATGTGGCAGACAACAATGTCGGCCGATGTTGCCTGCTACGTTGACCGGCAGCATTTGACGTGATTCTTCAAGTTCGCTTGTTGCTTGAACGCCATTCCGCAGTTGCCGCACTCGAAACTCGTGGCATCATTCGCTTCCCGATGCATTCTTTTCGCATGTACCGTCAAGCCGGCCTTGGATTTGCAGACCTTGCCGCATCCGGCCCATTTGCACCTCCACCCCGTCAGTGACGGCATCCTGTGTTGCCACTGACTCCGATTTCCCGGACCCTCGTGCGGACGAACTTTGCCTTGCGACCATTCCCACGCCATTATGTGCTTCATTCGAGTTGCCACCATCCTTCGACACCCAACCGGTCGTGGGCCAGCTGCTCGACATCGTCGGGGTCAACGTTCGCTTCTTTTAATAGCTTCCTCCAGTAGGCCACGTTGTTACGATGGCCCGCCTTAGAGCGCGGAATATCCTCGAGGCCAGGGCTCCAGCCGAGCACAGCTTGTTTCGTCACGCGGCTGTTATCCATCCGTACAATATGGCCAATCCGTTGCAGAGTCCGTTCCTCGACTTTCTTACGAATCGACGCCACACCCAGCTCTTTTCGAACATCGTACATATTGCGTCCCTGCTGCTCCATCTGCACCAGCGGCGGACCCGTCTTGCTGCTCCAGACGTATCTGTAAGCGCGATCGACAACCGATTGCATGGACTTCAACTCCTCGATATGCCAGCTTCGCGTGTGGCAGTCGAACAGCATCGTGCTCTCAACGCTCGATAACTCTGGCCTGTACCTTCTTCGGTAGGCGGCTGTGCATCATGCGTTTCTTCACCGTTGCCCAGCTGCGCGTCGCTCTCCGTCGATGCTCCTTCACATCTTCATCCCATTCGAGCCATACTCCCAGCATCCGCACGCCCCGGCTGCCTTCGCTCCCGAACTCCAGCGCCTCCTCTTTTTCCTCGTTATTATTTTCTTCCCACTCTGTCATTGATTCCTTCACAGCTGCCACCCCCGCTTCCAGCTCCGCCCGATTTCCCATGATCGTAGTGTCATCCGCGAAGAGGGAGCTGGTTATCATTACTGTCACCGCTTCCGAATGGTGGCTGTCTGGCTGCTTTCTTGGCGGTAGCGGCGAACCCGGTATCCATCTCCATTGAAACCCAGCCTCCTGGTCGTTGTCGACTGCTCTGGTTGACCGGACGCTTTCTCCCTGCCGCATCACTGCTTGGTGGTATATGTTGAACAGGATTAGAGATGTAGGACAGCCTTCCCGGAGGCCCCGTTCTGGCACCCACGCGTCACTTATTTCCTCTCGCCCCCGCACCCGGTATTCCGTCGTTTCGTGCAAATCCTGAATAACATGCATCATCCGACCTTTGAGCCCATAACGCGCCAGCAGCGTCCAGAGCCCCGGATTATTCACCCTCGGATAAGCTTTCTGGAGGTCTAACTTTTACCGTTCAACATAAGAGTATATCGTCATCACCAAAACAAAAGCATTTCTTGAAATTCGTTCATCGGAAAATCAGTTATCAATGACGAATACATTGCCACAATTTTCCCCGTAGCGCCCTCAGTGGAAACTCCGTTCGCTTTGTTCGCTGCGTTTCAAATATTCCATTCCAGTGTAATATATTCATTCTTTGTTTGTTTCTATTACGCTTACAGAAAACAATCAAAGTTTTCTGTAATGTATCACCTGATGATGCAGTTATTTATTATCAGCGGTGTGCACTCGATGTCCAATAGCTATGCAGTCATGTTATATATAGTCAATTGCATATATGGGTGAGGTCCTAAGTCTTAGAGAATAGCACGTGTTGCGTAGGGAAGGTTCGCACAGGAGAGGTCAGAAAGTGGGCGTGGAGAGGGAGGTCACAAGAGGAAATAAATTTGTGAAATTTTTAGGACTCAAATTTCTTTTTAAATTTTCCCAATTTCTCACGATGCCAATTTTCAGGCAATTGTTCTCAATTTTCCTCGATATTTACCAATTTCACCCAATGCCTGCTTATTTCAGCCAGATTTTTGCCTATTTTTGACAAAATTTTATTCGCGCCTTTGGCGCGGCGGTTTGGGGGATAGTTGGTTGGGTTTGAAGCCTCGGGGGATCAAGCTACGTCCTGGGGTGATCGATGACACCCCGAGGAGAGCCCGAGTTTCAGGTGGATAATCCCCTGTCCCCTATGAGCATGTATTGACAATTGGAATTTTTGTACAAATTTACGTTACACCACATATATATTTACAGTTATATCTGTACTATGGAAGCTTCACGATTTCTCATCGAGCACTGCACCCATTATTTGCAGAAAAACTGGCATAATTTTCAGTGAATCTGATTCAGACGAAAATTCAAAATCTCGAATGCCATACGTTTTTGAGTGCCAAATTTAATTTTCGAGAAAAGATTTCGTAGTATTGCTGTAATAAAATTTTTATAAATGTATACCAAATTTTTGATGCTACAGTACAGAATATATTTAAGAAATTAGGAGAATTGGAATGATTTATCCACCAGTTTTACAATTATATTACTTAATCGTAAATTTATTTCACCAAATTTTATGACTTGGGTATCAGAAATTTTGAACTTTGTCTGACATATTTGGAAAAAAATTTGTAGTGCAATTTATTTCACCAAATTTTATGACTTGGGTATCAGAAATTTTGAAGTTTGTCTGACATATTTGGAAAAAAATTTGTAGTGCAATTTATTTCACCAAATTTTATGACTTGGGTATCAGAAATTTTGAACTTTGTCTGACATATTTGGAAAAAAATTTGTAGTGCAATTTATTTCGCCAAATTTTCTGACTTGGTTATCAGAAATTTTGAACTTTGTCTGACATATTTGGAAAAAAATTTGTAGTGCAATTTATTTCACCAAATTTTATGACTTGGGTATCAGAAATTTTGAACTTTGTCTGACATATTTGGAAAAAAATTTGTAGTGCAATTTATTTCAACAAATTTTATGACTTGGGTATCAGAAATTTTGAACTTTGTCTGACATATTTGGAAAAACTATTTTCTGACTTGGGTATCAGAAATTTTGAACTTTGTCTGACATATTAGGAAAAAAATTTGTAGTGCAATTTATTTCACCAAATTTTATGACTTGGGTATCAGAAATTTTGAACTTCGTCTGACATATTTGGAAAAAAATATGTAATGCGTTTTTGCCCTAGCAGGCTTGGAAAGTCTTTTTATACCTTTATCCAGTTCAGATTCATTCCAATTTTTTTCCTAATTTTAAACGGGACAAGTGATGAGGATTATTTTTCGTTGCTGTAAAGAGCAATTTATAAAAAGTCTAATCCAATTTGGCACATCCGTTGAGTTTAGTTTATGTGGTTGTATAAATTTGTAGGAATTGCCAACTTACGAAGAATACATTGAGTCAACTAACGGCAGTAGCGCGATAGGTAACCGAACGCCACCTGATCCATTAATTTCAATCCAGCCTTTGTCAGCGGTGTCGTTGCCAGGTGCAGCAAATTCATCACCACCACAAGCTATAGCCCAAAATGCTCTAATGGGGACCTCGTTAGGAACCAACAACAGGTCACGTAACATGCGTACACCCCAGTTAACCACTGGTTCTAATTCGAATCGCATGACAGGGGCTGCGAATAGTACAATTTTAGCAATTTCAACAACTTCGGAGCAAGTAGCAACGCACCCTATTGCTCGCGGAGTGAATTCGCTGTTGGATAGTTCCGCAGGTAGGTCACTCCATGCTACTGTTCCAGCTGCACATATCCCAGCTCATTCGTATAATACGAACGCGTATTTGATAAGGCAGGAGCAAATAGCTTCTACTTCAACTGTTCGTGAAAATACTTATAGAACATCGCTTCTGCAGCAGCATCAAACATCAACAACTCAGCTGAATCACAACCGCCAGCTAGATTCTCCAAATAGTGGTAATGGAGATTCCAGCATAGGTTACAGTACTGCGGAAGCCAACTCGACGCCTAACCAGACATACCAATATATTCCTGTAAGTACAGCGGAAATGCACCCAGAAGTGTCATCGACGATACTCCATCGCAGCTCAGCTAACAGCAATCATGCAGTGGTACCAATTGATGTTCAAATCCAACCAAGACTACAGACACCATTTTCACTGAGAAGCCATCCGCGGTTTAGCACAATTCATGCTGATTCTGGTACGTCAAACGTAAACGACTCGGTATCAAGTTTTGCTTCCAGTGACTTTGGTCATCAAAGATATCGGCGTTCGGTAACAGCTCTGTCTAACGATATGTATGGCTTCAACAATACTATCGTAAGCTCGCCCCCTGACGTCGAAACTCCGCCGCCTACATACGATTCCGTGCTTTTGCGATGATCCAGAGTGATAAAGCAATACG
>JASANE010011829.1:0-11131 GCA_030248225.1 Trileptium ribeirensis
TTCGCTTGACTGAAAACTTTAGAATTATTTATATGGAAACTATGATGTAATGACAAAAATGTTACTGATTGATGTATTTACGTGTTTATGAATATCCAAGTACGCGATATTGTGTATGCATAACAACTAAATTTTGCCTAGTGATGGGGTACGAGGCCTACGTGAGTGGAGGGGGGGTCGCTGTGGTTAGCCCTATCAACCCCTGTTTCGGCATGTATGATTTAACGCCACTGCTTTAAATATTGATTATATAGATGAAGCCGTATAATTGGTCGATTGTGGTACGGAAAATTCTTTCGCCTCTTTTTTCGCAGCCGTGTCTAAAATCTCGATATGACATCAACGATACATAGACCGACACAAGCGCAGCAAAAACTTAAGCTTAATAAAGTCAACTAATGCAAACCCAATGTAACAGCGAAATATACACGAATCTGGGTTCAAAATATTGCTTTTGAATATCTACTCCGTTGTTAGAAATATATCGATGATATGTATATTATAGGTCTCATCGGGGACTGTCAACATTTACAACAAATACAACCAATCGCACTGCTATAGTAACAACTGCAGTTTTGAAGCGAAATTGGTTATTTTTGCTCTCTTATTCAGAAGCTAAAGGTCTATCGACATGATATTACGTCTGTACAGGTCATCCATATCTGAAACTGTTTTTGTGAAATTACCTTAGGGGTTACCATGTCAACAGAAACAATGATATTCGGCTTGATGCTGGCCCTAAACTAGGAATTGATCAACCATGGTGAATCGAGAAGGGAACATATAAATAAATGCTGTTAAAAATATGTACCGATGGCTAACCGAAATGTTCACCGTACTCGCGTTGAACGGCATTTTTCCATTACAGGGGTCGGCCCGATTTTTTTTCTCCACGCTCACCTGTCCTGGGCTGCTTCTGTTGTCAGATCGTTTTGCGCTCTACTAGAGACATTACATCACCCACCGCCGATTCTGAAGACACCGCCACGATCAGAAGAAAGGGCAACACGATATTGACGCAAATAGAAAGCCTCGGATACTGTCAACCGTGGTAATGGCATTGTCTTCTGTAAGTCAAAAGTTATATACAGCACACCATTCTGTAGTAACAGCTTGTTCTCTGTCGAATGCCATGATTGCGTAAGCATGGTCAGCGTCAGCTTTGTGGACTTCCCATCCTTCTCCCATTGAGTCACATGTTTTACATGTGTCACTTCGAGGCGACCCAGAGCCGAAATTGAAATCCGAAACAAACACACTGCTATAAAAGGATACTATAACCTTTGTCGCTTCCGCTTTATGCAAATCATTGTAGAGCGAATGCTTTCCTGTGACCGTTAACAGGCTGCTTAGGTATCGCCTGTTAGGGTTTTTATGACGAGAGTAATGACTTTCTTCTGCGGGAAAGCGGGAGATATGGCTAACGACTAACCCACGCACATTCTCTGGTATCCTGTTGGGTCTGTTGTCATGTCTACCGGTTTCTATCGCTGTGACAGCTTTGTTTTAGAGGATTCCATTACAAATGCGCTCCGCCCGTTTTTACTGACCATCAGCAAACTACACAAGACAGCCTGACAGACACTGTGCTCGTTCCCGCTAATCGTTATCTTGTACCGAAACGTGCCCCGTCTTTGGGTTTGAGCGCCTTTCTTTCGGCTGATTTTTAGGGTCGTTTTTAATAATACATCCCGCAATAAAAACATCCTTTGCCTGATGATTCCTCCCGTAAAAGTTTCTAAACACCGTAGTACGCTCAAATCGTGAAATGTTTGTGTTGCACTTAAGTGTACACGAGTCTCCCCGGGATTTGCAGATGTTAATGTCCACTGCCGGTCGCTTAGCAGCCACTTCAATTCCACGATAGTTTACATACCCTTCACCAGCTTGACGGGCATTCTTCTTAACATTATGAGCCATCTGTCGGGCTGTCGGAGCCGTTTCCGGCTATTCTTGCTAGCGCCATGAGGTATTTTAGCCGGAGTATCGTTATCAGCGGGTTGCGAGTCGTTGTGAATAGATGGAGTGCCACTGCCAGCAGGCGGAGTACCGTTATCATCGGGTTGCGAGTCGTTGTGAACAGATGGAGTGTCACAGCCAGCAGACGGAGTACCGTTATCATCGGGTTCCGAGTCGTTGTGAGCAGATGGAGTGCAATTGCTAGCAGGCGGAGAACCGTTATCAGCGGGTTCATAGTTGTTGTGAGCAGATGGAGTGCAATTGCTAGCAGGCGGAGTACCGTTGTGAGCAAGAAGGCGGTGATGACTTGCTCATGACCGAATTCGGCTTCATCTGATGAAACGTCGCTAGCAGCCTCATCCGAAGGCAAGTGATCTGGATCTTAAACAAGAACTATGCATGCAATTAAATATGTAAAAATATAGGTATAGAGAATGTAGCACTGTCAAACGTACTAGACTTGTAATCAAAAACAGTACACTGAAACAGTGTCAAATGTAGAAATTCCGTGGAAGCCGTCTGTTATACTGATGCAAAGTAGCGTTAAACGCACTTCATACCGTTTACATTATTAAAATGCAAAATATACAAAATTAAAAAACGCAAGGGTACAAAAGATCCTGTCTTTTGTGATACAAAGTCAGTCAAGCGACGACGTTTGTTTAGTATCGGTAAGTATTAAAAATAAATACCAAACATTACGATTCGGTTAGCTGTATGTCGGTGTCTGCTGCCTTAATTATCAGATTAGGACAAATTTTAATTCATGTAACATAGCTTTGAAATTATACAATGACTACATTGGTTATTATTCTAATAACTACCATCTTCAGTGCTATTGTGTCGCTTTCGCTTCTCTGGTGGTGAGTTGTGCCAGGGCCGTTGAAAAATCGTAGATTTTACGGACTATCCGTGCGCTCTTGAAGTTGGCAGGCTGCAATAGTTTAAATAAATAAAACGAAATAGTTATATAGCAAAAGCGATAGGATGCATAGTATCTATAACTAAAGAGTGATGTTATAAATTGTAGGAAATACCAAACTACCATATTCTAGAAAGAAATGTCAACGCATAAATTTCGTCATTAAGTCGTATCACACAAATGCAAATAACATCTAATAATTCGCAAATATGTAATTAAAGCATCTATATAATTTTAGTTCTGAGCTTTAGAAGTGATATTCGGTACTGTAATAATTTAGCTCCATGCTACTGCAAATGAAAAACTGTGTCTTTCTTGAAAATCACTTTTATATTCCGTAGAATTTGCTGCTGTTATAAATTATAATGGTTTAATTTTATAAAATTAACAGGAAAAGAAGTGGCTTTTGACAGTCCAAACGTTATTTATTCGAATTAAAGACATTGACCATACGTTTCGCAATCTTACTATCACCTTTTGAGACTGATTCTTCGGTGTAATCACTATCAGATGATTGACCGCTGTTGTAATCGCTGCATCCATTACTTAACATTGATTCACCAGGACGAGGCGAACACGACGCCTCGCAATCGATTTCGACAAATTTATTACTTCAAGACGGAGCGTCGACGCAAATATCTGTAACATTGCTGTTAGAACTGGAACGCTGGTTATTTTTATTACCCTCGCCATTGATGTCATTGTTTGAACTATCCATGACGTCGACAAACACTATCTATTAAATTACTAACTAACGTATCTATAGTAGTGTTATCGTAATATTTGTACATACATTTGATAACGCGCTGACATTTGATAGATTTTGTTTTCAAAGTTGTTGCCAATATTTATTACAGTTGAACTCGATAATGCTGCTACGTTTAGCGTAGTCATATGAATCGTACCCAAAAAAAGTAGACTAATGAGCTATTTGGTTTCCATCTCCGTTTAATGGCTTCCGATATCTCTTTGTCGCTGGTTATAATAGCAGGCCAATATGGAGACTTAACCTTTACCCATACATAGTCATTAACATTAAATTCCATTATTACATCTATTGCTATTATTAATAACAATCTAGTAATATGTCTATAAATTAATGTCTAAAAATAGTTATCATGGAAGAAAGCGATGCGCAGTACATTACTTTCTCCCTTTAAAACGCATACAACACCATAGTGAATGAATGTTTGCGGCATTACCGCACCTGGCACTTGAAACAATCTGTATAACATATATACATTGAATGTGGCTTTACACCACCTAGCACCTTTATGAACGCAAGGTCATATGCAAAAATGAGCTCAGCGTTACACTTATCACTTTATGTTTCTGATTTTTCAATGTCAAATGGTGCTAACTGCATTGTATGCAATTGGCTCTATTATGCATCGTAAGTATTAATATAAATGGTGCTTAGCACTGTTGCCAACTCCATTTTATGGTCAATCCACCCAAAATACAATATTTCACAAAAAGGGCACTTAGCACCTTTGTGCACTAAGGGCTTCCATTCACGCTCAAGCGTATTTGTTTCCAATAATTGAATCATTTAAAAAAGCATATTAAAGACAGCGCAACACTTTTTAAGAAACGAATATATTGCATTTTTGGCATTCTAGCTGTTGCACTTCAATTACCATTTTTGTCTCCACGCTCACATATCCTGGACTGTTTCTGTTGAATTGTGCTTCCTCATACCGTCCTTTAGGACAATTTGCCATTTTTGTTATGGTTTTACTCCTTTCTTTTTTCTTCACTTGTTACATTATTTAAGGCTTTTCCAGATATGTGTTCTTCGGGCCTGCGCATCGCATGTCCATACCATTCCAGCCGACGAAATCTTGACACTTCGATGATAGGTTCTACTTTCATTTTGCTCAGAGTTGTGTCATTTGAGATGCGGTCACCATTGGTCTTTCCCTGTGCCCAACACATCCTCATTCCCACCGTCTCCAGCTTCCTTGAGTCAACAGTCTGATGCGCCGGAGTAAGCATTTTAGAACATATGGGGTCTGCTTATTGCCTAATACACTATGCTCTTATGTTTACTATTACCTTGAGCAAACCCAGTAGTAACATATTTTTATGGTGCCATTAAAGAAAATATTTTTAATATCTATTTTGTATATTTTATGTTCTGCTTCCGAACTTGTATAGCCGCATGCCTGAATCTGTGCAAGGCATTTGACCTTGAGTGGTTCTTTACACCATTTTGTTTGGCCACCGTGTGCGTGTAAGAGTTCAATACTGTACTGTAGACTGGAGGAAAGGTTTCTTTTAGCTCGACGCTATTGCAACGTACACGCCTTATTTACAGATTTGTTTACGTAATCGGAACGGCTAAGACACCGAAATTTGAATAGATATTGTGGCTTAGAATTGCCAAAGTTAGCGTCGGGTACCAACGTAGTTTATTTAGGTCGGTTAGCCGGGTATCGATTTATTACCCGGTGTCCTTGCGTGCTAATCAGAACGTAATGAAACGTAGTGGAGATTGTGTGTTGCAGAAGTGAAATCTTTTAAATTCCGTCTGTGTGTGTGATCGCCCATAACTCGGGAACGACTTAACCGATATTTATAATCTTGGGCTCATTCGGACCGGCATAATCTATTTACGTGTACATCACCTTGATTTGGGGTCTTGGTCAGGGGTCAAAATGAGTGTTTTGCCCCATTTTAGTACCCTTCATGGAAGCCGATTCCTTTTTTGTTTTTCGATTAAGGCTCCAGTTCAATTGGTTTGAGGTATGGCAGCCCCGTTGTACCTCGATCCAAAATTGGAAAATTTGTGCTGACGTCCTGTGCGGCTGAAAAGTTATAGTTGTGGGTTTTTGGGCATGGCAAACTATATTGGTGGTGTTGATTTTGCTCTGCGACCCATGGTTCTATGGGTACGGGGGTATGGCACCACCACGGTTCATCGAGACCCAAAATTGCTAATTTTACTCTTACGTCCTGGGAGGCTAATGGCCTAGCACTTGGGGGTTTTACGGCATGGGAAAGTTATTGCAGATGTTAGTTTTGTTCTAACTTGTGCGGTATTATGTGATATTCACATATAGCATATCGACGTATGCTATCGAGACCTGATTGGCTGCGAGGTGTATCAATGCTTCAGTACGTTCTGCAATCTGGATAGAGTTACTAGTTATGGCATATAATGAATGTTTGAAAACTTGCCACAGAGCAATGTGTTACTGAGCCCTGATGCTTGTTAAACTATTCTCTTTGTGAACCGTGCTATATTGTAAATTTCATTATGTTATTTTTGTAAACTTATTAAATTCGAAAAGTTTTACAATATTCATTCTGCCATTTTTATTTAGTGCATACCTATTTTTAAGCTGTCAAACGTTTCGTTCCCGCTTTGCGCTCAAGAGCTGCACAAGCAGCTACGGTCGGATCACCATTTGAAACACGGCGGTCGGATGCAATACGGCTTGTTTTTGAAAGGAATTGGAGTTACGCTGGAGGATTCGTTGAGGTTTTGGCGTTCCGAGTTCACCAAGCTAATTCCAGACGACAAGGTATGACTGAGTGAATGGTTCGGCTGCGACGACGTTTATCGGCGGCAAGCATACCGGTGTGTCTGACGGCTGTTTGGTTAAAGTTTGCTTCCTTTTTCGCACGCGTTTCCAAAGCTTTCGATTAATGTTATTTTAAAAATTATAGATAATCGGTACGCCGAACACGTGATTATCAATCTGTTATAACAATTAAAGACAGTTTTCTTCTTGTTTTACACGCGTTTTCCAAACACTTCGATTGATGTTCTTTTAAAAATTGTAGATCATCGCTACACCGAATAATCGTTTATAACAGTAAAGGATAGTACCTTGCTTGCGCGCGAAGCAGCTAGCAAACAAGAGTCATATTCATAACTGAAATTATCAAAATTTCAATAACGAATCATCCTGTTACGTGATGACGATAAAGACTATCAGGGTACATTTTATTACATCTATAAGCCAGGATTTGTAGAGCAAATCATCGAATAACAGGAACCGAAATTAGCCGAAACTAGAATCCACCGTAGCTCTAAATTTTAAACGGACCCAGAACTTGGAACCTGGCCTTATCTGTACGTAGTAAAATGGTTCACTAAAGATTAATAGCGCTACATATTTGAAGTTTGTTGAAAACCATTATGTTGCCGTTAATGCATTATACTGATAGTACTGCCGCGAGAGTTGTTTTGTGTAAAATGGATCTACATGGCGCGCCTCGAATTTCTAAAGGTCACCACCACAAGAAAAATTTCTTCCACTGCACATGCGTCGAAACTGCTTCGCGCTAAATATACGCTTAACGCGTGGATCGTAGGGTAGGATTTTTGTTCGGTTTAACTTCAGCTTTTATAGTTAGGCGTATACATACGAAAACGGAGCTAATGGAGTTTCCATCTACACATTTGCTAGCGGCAAACATCGTAAAAATTTCTTTTTTTCTTCGTCTGTGGAGATCACAACTTAATCACCGGATGGATGGATCTTCACAAATTCAGTCTGCTTGTGCCCTTTCATTAGAAGCAAACCCGCCGATCACGTCTTATCAAGTTAAATTGCGCCTTAAGTGACACTGGTCACATTTTGAGATTTGGCCATCCTGGTATCTCTTTCACGGTTTATATCTTGAGATAGAGGCGTCACAGCAAAAAACGCATACATCCTTCCCAAATTCTCATATCAGGAGCTTCCATTTTTGCTGTCAGAGCTGCTGCTTTCGAACAATAAGGCAAAGTTTAAAAAATACCCCCTTAAGTTAAGTATGAAAAATTTGTAAAGCAACATTTTTGTTTATTGGGGTGAACGATGGGATTGTAGGGTTCTTTTAACTCGCTCAACACGTTAGTTTTATTGTTTTAACCCCATATTAGTTGTGTTATTAACTTTGCCGAAGCATGATTTGTTTCATTTTTCTTTATTTAGTTCGACAAACAGTACGCGTACTCAATACGTCATAATTACGGCAAGGAAGGCAAACGCTGCAACTATACGCCATTCTCTTGTGTCAAGATCATTATGTCTAATCCTCCGGGACCTCAGGATGCTCATGGTACGTTAATAAATTTCTGGAAAATTTGCGGCGTACTAACTTACATAAGTATCTAAATTTCCAAATTTTCTACCCTTAGCGAGGAAAACATGTCATGAGTATCCATAGCACAAAAATTTGGTGTTCAATTGTGAACACAGGTTAAGTTTAGGCCCGGAAAAATATAATGTTATACAATCACCCTATGGAAGAAAATTGACATCTTTTAATTTTGTTGGCTACATGCATACAACACTGCTCAGGTGTCTTGCATTAGGAAATAAAACTGTCAATGATATTTTAACGAAGGTTGCTTTTATTGCTAAACAGATCATTACCTGTATTCGTTATTAACATAAATTGTGGTTTGCTGATAAATGAATATTTTGCGCTTGCTTTAATATTTTACATTGTCTATTTTCGTTCTGTATTTCCGTGCTTTACAGTATCCGCCTGAAATGACTGCTCGCTATTCGAAATATGTTGGAACACTATTCGTTCGGTGCTCGCTCGCTCGAACGCAGGCCGTCATTTGTGGCGTTTGCTGTAAGCTGCTTCAATAAAAAATGTGCAGTGATAATAATAAGTTAAAGATTAATTTTTTCACCGAAATAATGAAAATGTAAGTAAAAATTAGTGTTGTACCGGGGCTGGGACCTATGCTAGCCGAGAAGTACTATGTGTTCGATTTTTCAGCGCATATAGAGCATATATACCACATATACTACATACATGCCGACAGGGGGATGAGAGGGAGTAACACCTTTCCTGGGAATCCGGCTTCCCGCGCAGTGAGGTGAACTCATAGGCGAAAATTTCAGAAAAATTTCGCCGGCTACCGGGTGTTAACCCTCGTGGGGCGGTCTACCCCACTGACGTGTATACATCGTCGGCATGTATGCAAATTTTTCAATAACCAAATCATTGTTTAATTACTGTTCTTCAAAGTTATCAGTCAAAATAAATTGAACAATTTGCATATTGTATGATTCATTAAAACAATTTCATAGCTGAAGTTCGCAGTTTCAAGAAGGTGATGTAAAATTTGCACTGTCCTAGTTAGTAGCAAGCATTATATCTTCAGCTAAAGCTCCGGGTTCTTTATCTATTGTACTAATATACTAAAAATATTTTTTCTGAAACAGTAGCCCCGGCACTTAAATTTTACGTTTACGCTAAATTTGTTGCCCCGGTGCATTCCTAGTAAAAATGTCCAATAAAACTTTATGAATAAGCTCTTTGTCCTTGGTAGGTCGGACTGATACCTATATAGATAACACTTGGCTTTGGTTTTTATTTCAACTATTTCTTTGCTTGTTTGCTTGCCCCAAATTTCTCCGAGTCACCGGTCTCTGCTGTCAAAGTAAAGTAAGTGGTGATATGGTGTTGTTTGGGGGAACCAACCCACTAACTCCTGGGTGGCGTCAATTCCCTTTTTGAAAAAACCTAGTTATTGTTTTGCGTTTTGCCTAACGAATATTTTCCGTTTGTGCCTTCACTTCATCCCGCTTGGGAATCACTTAGGTGAAAATACAAATTTTTGCTTATACTATTTTATATGCAGCAAACCAGGTCAATGCACTTTAACTATTTGACGTCTCGAAACCTCTATATAAGAGCTACAACGAAACTTGCGGTACAGTATCTCACCTAAAAAGTCACTGGAAAAACGAGTTTTCATGACATTTGGATATTGCAAAGCATTGACATTTGGATATTGTACCGCATCTCATCTTGTTTGAAACTGTATTCGATGCAAAACAAAATACCTAATACTTGCGGCTTATGTTAAATTATAAAATTGTTAGTGGCAACCAAAATATACGGTAGTCGTGAAACTGCATCAGCGGATCCATTACATCTCATCATGCTTTACCATTCCGAATATTTTTGTCTATATTACACGGTGATAACTTTAAGATTTCTAAGGCACGTCATGTTTCAGATTGCAATTTTTTTCAGGTTGTCCGTTCAAGCATTTTGACCAGGAGAATTTAGTGAAACGCCTTCGCAAGATGAACTTACGCGAAAGTCACGTTGATTTGGTATGAAAATGTACAGCTAACAATTTTGAATAACTAGTAGCAGTGCCCGTTTTGTGCCACTATAAATTATAGTTGGAGTTAAATTCTTGTTTTGTAATGATTGATTTAAAACTCGTGTGAAAAGCCCTCGGCAACGTAACGGCAGATCACAATCTATCTGTATAATGGGGCAATTTACAAAATCACATCAACATCTTGCTTTGTTGCACTTGGCTCAAAACTATGTACTTTTTGTATGTCCACGAGCATGTTGTCATCATTACTCATCTTCCTCGTTATTGAGCTAGACCTCCAAATTTACACCCCACACATGTTCATTGGTCATCACATCCAGACATCCCACGTTCTTGACCATTGAATTAAGATCTCGTGTTCCTGTTTTTCGGAAGTTTAAACACCAGTGTCTGTGAGCCTAAATTTTATTGTTCAACAGCTTGTGGAGCTTGAGTTTCCATGAGGTCTGGATTTCTTGGTCTAAGAACATTGGTTGGGTGTAAATTACGTGGTCAACGTACATTGGTGTGCTCTAAGTCGGTAGACATGTTTGGAAACCATTTCAGCATTGAACATTGACATGGTTGGACATAATTAAAGCTCGCAATCGTACTCAGTTTAAATTAAATATGTAATATCGCCATTGTGGTTGCGTACTGTATAGCTTACAGGTTTTGATGTAGGCATTACGTGCCTAATTCGGTAATTTGTTGTATACTGGTACTGTGCAGCTGTTTCATTATCGGAAAGCCGATTGCTTTTCCAGTCTACAGCAAAGCTATTATATTGTAAAATAAATAAATACAATAAAATTAAATCTGGTATTGTGTATTTTCTTGTTTTGATGTCGTCCGTATGCGGTAGAAATCCTAACAGATCAATGAAAGTGTAACGTTATAACGTAACGGGTTGCCAGTGTCCACTTTTAAGTTATAGTGTAGTTTATTGTTTTTGCGCCAGTGTGGCCATGTAGTCCATTATATTAATGTAAGATATTGTCTTCACATTATGCAAAACACTGATGTTTCAGGTTATGAAGTATGTTAAAGAGAAAAATTACCAAGCTGCTTGCACACGATACTTCGAGTGTACTCATGGACTCAAAGAGCACGACGCAAATACAATTTCCCACCCAAACAAGCAATACGTAACTGAACCTAGAACGTCTAACATA